>CAIGRH010071925.1:576-30110 GCA_903798295.1 Fraxinus nigra
GGGTCTATAGCAACGTTTAAAAAACGCTGCAAAAAGTCTTCCCTCAACGGCAACACTGACCTTCGCAGCGTTTGGAAAAACGCTGCAAAAACACTTTTGCAGCGTTTTTTGACCGCTGCAAAAGCCTTTATTTGGTGTAGTGAATAGAAAGTAACTTTTCTTCAAATATAACTCAAAATTAAGTTATTTAATTTTTGCTTCTTCTTCTTCTTCTTCTTCTTCTTCAGGAACACTAATAAGTAATAAACTATTATTAATCATATAACATTTGCTCTTTACAAGTAATATCATAATATTATTATTAAACTTTAAAAGTATTTTTCTAGAATATTTATAGATTTGTGAAGTTGTGATTCTGTTAGAACACACAACTTGTTTTCATAAAACGTTTCATATAGACAATATCTCGGACGTATTTTTTTTTCGAGATATGTGCTACTCCTCGAAATTATTATTATCACTTTTTATTTAAAAATGATGTTAAGATTACTTATTCAAGAGCAATGAATCAATATTGTTCTGAAATATTGAAATTATAATGTTATGTTTCACCAAGAACATCAACTGCTAGAATATGATATGCACAAATATTATACATTTTCAAAGTAATAATCCAATATTATTGTTAGATATTGTTATGTATGAATTTGTGTTTCTTTAGGAGAAACAAAATAATATAAATATGATATTCCTTCTCAAGCAATGCTACAATATTCTTCTGAAATATTATTAGATATTGTTATGTATGCATTTTTGTTTCTTTAGGAGAAACTAAATAATAAAAATATCATATTCCTTTTCAAGCAATGCTACAATATTCTTCTGAAATATTGTACTAAAATATTGAACCAAAAATGAAAAAAAAAAAGATTTTTTACATCAACTAAATATTTATCTATCATAAATTAGTACAGTCAAATCGAACAACTATAACTCTTTATTATGTAATTTAAAGTTAAGAAAACTGACATTTTCTTTGAACAAAAAAGGAAGAGTTTCTTTGTAAACTCAATTGGCTATAATTTTTTTACTTTATTTGAAAAAAAAAAGCCTCAACTGGCTAGAGATTTATAAGCAGAAAAAGAAATAAATTTTGCTAATTTAATTGTCTAGAATTTCATTCTGATAACGTATTATAGAATATAGAGAAAAGATAGACAAATATAAAGCAGTCAATAGACTTGTCTTTATTTCATTAACAACAAAAATTCAATATTTATAGGGAAAAGTTAGGGTTGCAAGGGATACAATAATTATAATAACTAGTGTTGCAGTAGTATAATTGTGATTTACTAATAAACATATAATTTACAACAAAATTCACTTTTTATGAACATTTTTGGTAGTGCTTCTTCAATCTCGGTAATTAATGGTGTCAATAAAATTCAAGTTAATTTCGATATATTCTTGTATGTACAAATAGTTTGATACCTTTTAAAATTTAAACCTAATATATTATCTTTTAGAAATATAAAACTGAACATAATTTTTATTTTTATTTTCTTGTTCATTTATCGTTTCAAACTCCAAATGTAGGTGTACCCTACTTGTTGCAAACATAAATGCTCAACGAAAGAATTTTATTGTATCAAACAAAAAATAATTTCATTGTTTCAAACTCCAAATCGCATTCCAAAACTTGCTCAACGAAGTGCTCCACGTACTATCAAACTCCAAATCCATTCCAGAACAAAAACGCTCCACACTGAGAGTTTGATAATACTTGAAATATTCAAAGAAATAGAAAATAAATTATGATCCACTCAAATCCGATAGAAATAATTGTACAAAAAAAGTAGACTTGTAACCATTAGACCCGTGTGAAAACTCTTGAAAAGTTGGTAACAATTGCGTCACACAAGTTAGCACATTATTGGCACACGGAACTCCATTATTCCCAATGATAAACATCTATATCAGATGGAAAGGTCCAATTTCTCCAGCCTGAAAGGTCGGTCACTTGTCTAAAAGGTTAGAATAGCATATGTAAGTGTACACGTCATTCGCGGTTATGTTGTCGGATAATTGATGAAATAAAAGCCTCTTAAATACGGATTTGTCCAATTTGAAGGATAATTGAAAATCCGCCTCTTAAAATACAACGCTTTTGTCCAAGAATTTACATAATACTGTAACAATCTTGTCGATCGAACTTGAATTATGATCTGAAAACTTGAAAATTGGAACAATAATTAAGTACCACGTCAAGTTTACATTACAAAAAAGTAGACATTATCTAGACCAAAAAAGTCTCACATTTGACAAATTTGTTACTATAATAACCTTAGTTAGATCCAACAAATTCAACCGACCTCGCTGCAAGAATTAATTATAACCTATTTAAATAAATTAATTAAACATAAGACCCACCTAAAAAGCCCTCAAAGTTGGCAAACTAATGTATTTAATAATCCCACTTAAATCTATTTAATGCCAACATATTCAACGCTTCTAAGTTTGAATTTCAATAATAGTACATTTTACAAAAATATTTTCATCACATAAAGAAATTCGTCAAATTATAAACCAATTTTCTTATTGAAATTATAGTTATTTTTAATTTTCTACTATGCTCCTATTTAATATACTTTGCTATCAATAAATATAAATTAATTTTATTTACCTTGTTTGAGCCCAATTTTGATAAGAAAAATGTATTTTTGAATAATGTTTTTTGGAGAATATGCGATTAAAAATAAATATTTTTTTTTTCGATTTACGTGTAATATTATTTTATTAGAGAATGTGTAGTTGAAAATAAGATTTGAAAAAAAAAATTAACTTTTGATAAAATGAGGCTCAAACAAAGAACCGTTATTTAGTATATTAGGAAAAATATAAGAAAACATTATTTTATTTATATTTTCTTAATTTGTATGAAAATAAAAAATAAATAAGTTGGACTATATTGAGCATTAACGAAATAAAGAGAATAATAATATATAATGCCATATTTAATGTGATAATGAACATTAATGAACATAAGACAAAAAAATCACTCCTAAGTTTCACAGTTTGTTCAAAGATTTTTGTGCAATTTTACTAACATGCAACGTAGCATAAGTAACATTATTGTCGACAGCTTTTATACTTAAAAATATCACTCATATCCGCCCGCAATCCTCTACCACATGGAGGTGGCAACAATTTCGTCAGTTTCCCCACCTATAAAATAGCTTTATCTTCACTCTTGGATTATGCCATTCGTACAACATTAAAAAAAATCTCTTTTCTAGAAATCTCAGAGAAGAGAAAAAACTGTGTTCTTTTGGTCTAATCATGGAGAAAAATGAGGTTGCTGTTACTAAGAAAGAGCCTAATTACAGAGGAATCAAAGCCATGCCTTTTGTTATAGGTAAATATCCACAAAAAGAGATGAAATCTTAGCTTCATGTTTTGTTATTTCTTGCTAAATCTGTGTCAAATAATCTTTTCTTGGAGTCGCATTTTGTGCAAACTCCTCTCCTCGGATATAGAAATTTTTTGTGCTCTATCGATTTGGATTGAATATAGTAAATGTTTGTGAATTTTGTGAAAAGTTAACACTAATTTTGAAAAATGCTTCGAAAACCTTGCAGGTAATGAGACATTTGAGAAGCTGGGAACAATTGGAACATCTTCTAACATGTTGGTGTACCTTGGTACAGTGTTCAACATGAGCTCTATTTCTGCCACTAATCTCATCAATATCTTCAATGGAACTTGCAATTTTGGAACATTGTTTGGTGCCTTTCTCTCAGATACTTATCTAGGCCGATATAAGACACTCGGATTTGCTTCGATTTCCTCTTTCCTGGTATAATTTCTGTTCATAATCCTTCATTCTATGAAGTAGATTCAATGTAAATTTGTTCAAACTCGAATAATAGTCTTGTTAATTACAGGGGATGCTTGTGTTAACATTGACAGCAGCAGTTTCAACTCTACATCCTCCTAAATGTGGAGTAGAAGAGAGTAGCAAATGTGTAGATCCAACACCATGGCAACTCGCGTTCTTGTTTAGCGCATTCGGGCTGCTGGTAGTCGGGGCTAGTGGCATAAGACCATGTAACTTAGCGTTTGGAGCGGATCAATTCAATCCCAATACAGATTCAGGGAGAAAGGGAATCAACAGCTTTTTCAATTGGTATTACTTCACATTCACTTTTGCCATGATGATATCTCTGACACTCATCGTCTACGTTCAATCCAACGTGAATTGGGCTATTGGATTGGGCATTCCCACGTTCCTGATGTTCTTGTCATGCGCCTTCTTCTTCGTTGGTAGCAGAATTTATGTCAAAGTATTGCCAGAAGGCAGTCCCTTGACAAGTATAGCTCAGGCCCTAGTTGTTGCATTTAAGAAGAGAAAATTGAGTTTGCCAGAGCAGCCTTGGAGTACTCTGTTTAATCACCTCTCACATAATTCAATCAACTCAAAGCTTGCTTATTCTGATCAACTAAGGTAATAATCTTTAGCCTGTGGCATTCACTTGTTTCATTAAATCACAATGTTAACTGTACAGTATACCAAACACTTCGTTCACATAAGGAACTAATTAAGCGTCTTATAATTCAGGTTCCTAAATAAAGCAGCAATCATCACAGAAGACGATAAAATCAATACGGATGGATCTGCAGCCAATCCATGGGGTCTTTGCAGTATCCAGCAAGTGGAAGAGGTGAAATGTGTGTTTAGAGTAATTCCCATATGGATTGCAGGCATAATATACCATGTCGTCCTAGCACAAATGCAGACATATGTAGTTTTCCAAGCAATCCAAAGCAATAGACACCTAGGAAGTGGCAAATTCCAAATCCCAGCAGCATCTTACATTGTTTTCATGATGTTGAGCCTCTCAATTTGGATTCCCATTTATGACAGGCTCATCGTCCCTTTACTCAGACGAATCTCAAGAAAGGAAGAAGGCATCAGTCTCCTCCAGCGAATCGGGATTGGAATGGTACTTGGTATATTCACAATGCTTGTATCAGCATTAGTCGAAAACCACAGGAGGACGTTGGCCTCAACGCATCCCACATTAGGCCTCGTTCCTCGAAAAGGCGCCATTTCGTCCATGTCCGGTTTCTGGTTGATACCTCAGTTGGCAATAGCAGGAATTTCCGAGGCATTTACCGTCATTGGGCTAATCGAATTCTTCTACAAACAGTTCCCGGAAAACATGCGTAGTTTTGCTGGATCTTTCCTGTTTTGTGCAGCTGCAATGGCGAGTTATTTGAGCAGTTTCTTGATATCAGTCGTTCATCGGACAGCGAGAGTGGGGATAACAGAAAATTGGTTGTCTGAAGATCTTAACAAGGCGAGACTGGATTACTTTTATTACCTGGTTGCTGGTCTAGAAGTGGCGAATTTTGGATACTTTTTTATTTGCTCAAAGTATTACAAGTACAAAACAGCAGAAAACAGCACTGCAGATGTTGCTATGGAGGAATTACAATCTCAAAAGCCAATAATTTAGCTCGGAGTCGGAAATTTTGACGAATTCATCAAACAGCAAGAAATACGGTCGGCAGGTGAATCTCCCATGGTGCCGAACTGGATATGATTAAAGAAGTAAAATTGTCATCAGATTGTATTATGGAATACTGTAGTGTTCAAGAAAATATATCTCAAATTAAAACAACGGCAAGTGTACGATTGGTTAACAAGTAATAAAATGGATTTTGAGTCCAAACATCGTCCCACAAAAATTGATTAGTTCAATTTAATTATCACAAACTTAATCGAAACATGAATAATATGATGTATTTGTTGTGACAAATTTATGAATAAATTAATCTACTTATGCAATTATGAGTAAATTAATTAAACTAAATGTAAATTATTCTAAATGCAAATTAATGTGTAATAAATGACAAATGCACTAGGATCCCGACATGCAATAATCATTTTTAATCTTTGACAACAAGATTGAATTTTCACGAATCAGTGTCATATTATTTAACAATCTCTCTCGTGTAATGTTAAACATACTTTTATATATGATCCGACTATATTTCTATGACGGATGCGAATATACAAGAGTGCATGAATTTTTATTAACATTTCAAGATTCACATAGAGTATAGCAGTATATTTCTATCTCCTATTTATATACGTCGAACCTATTTCTTTTCTTTCGAATGCATAAAATAGATCACTACATTCACACAACATATTGCATAATAATTGTGGAGAAAATAAAATCATACTAATAATTCAATATTCAAAACCGTGTTTTTAATGTCAAAGTACGTAAAACTAAAGATCAAAAATTCATATTACATGGTTCATCGTTCTCCTAATATAAAGAAAACTAGCATATCATGTTAATAAGAAAAAAAAAAAAAAATTGAAGAATCTACATAACCCAAATAAATCTTAAATTGAATCTTCGAGTTTTGGAATCAATCTTCGTATTCTTTCCTCTTTCTATGTTCTCAAAATTTCTTAGTATATGTCATAATGCTTGATACCAGTTTTGGACGACCCTGATATTTTAAAAGATGCCCAAAATTTGTTTTCATAAGAGTTTTATTCAAATAAGGAAACTAGAATTTCTCCTTCGAAAATGTACTATGTGACCCAATAGATCAATGAAATTCACTCTTTCAATTCTCTGAATCTAACCATGCGACCGCATTGTTTAAAGTAACATCCATAAGTTCCGTTTTAGTCCCCGAACTCTGTTTTCTCGTTTCTCGATCTCTTTTCTTTTCTTCTTCTTCTTCCACCACTTTATTCATTTGCTCAATTGGTTCTTGATTATTTCACATCTTCGTTTCTTCTTCGGGGTCATCTTTCGACTATTTGCTCTTTGATCCCTGAACTTTGACTTTCTTCCATTTTAGTCATTTTTGCTTCTTTTTCCTAAATTCCACCGTGTTCATCAATGTTATTCTACAAAACATAATTTATATAGAATTAATTCATATTTCAATATATTTTACCAACAATTGTCCATATTTTGTTCCCTAAATAAGTGTATATAACGCACTTATCAAATCCCAAACTTACAATTGTTTGTTCTCAAACTAATTGTAGCTTAATTCCAAACAAAATATGGTTTGACAACATGTCGTGTCTCAAGATTGGAATTTAATAATGAACATAATGAATAGCTTCAATAGTATAAAATCAAATCAATCTTTGATGCAGTCATCGATTCTCCCGAAAGTTCACAATCTCCACCTATTATATGTATAACTCAACGAGGTGTGTGGAAACTCATGTAAACATTTCAAGCTCATGCTTGGCTCAACTCCTAACCCGTAGTAGTCAAATATTTCATTTCTTCTCTCGAGAGATGCACATCCTTCAAACTTATTCTTTTAACTTAATTTTCCGAGGTGGATTCTAAGTTGAACTATTTAATTCTATTCTTTACCCACTCTTAGTTTGGACGGATCTTACTATCACTAGTTCGTATTTCAACAAGTCGAGATTCTTCTATATTTTTTACTGTCTTAACCTTTAAGACTAAACTAAATTACTTGCATCGTATCAAAGGTATAATACTATCAACCAAATGTCGTGGGGCTTAATTAATGTAATTGTGCTTCTTCTCAATTGTTATTTTTTTTTTCATTTCTTTTTTCTTTTCCTTTGGAAACATCTTCCCATTTGCTTTCTATATAACCCATGTAACGAGTTTTGGGCTGATGACTCCCAAATCAGATGACTATAGGGCAACAAATTTTAAACCCTTATAGGCTTATTCACTTGAGTTATACATGCTCGAAAATATGATTTTTATTCACACATAGATTAGTGTTATGCCATTTTCTTTCAAACATCCAGCCTCTAAAACCAGCTCCTAACTTAAGACTTTCATATCGTCTTCGTCTCATTGGCTTTAGACAATCCACATAAGGTAATTTCATGCACGAAACCCTACTTATCTCAATGTTCTTCGTAATAGCTAAATCACCTCCAAAATACTCTATAGATGAATTATGGTTAAATACAATAGAGTTATTCGGGTTTAACTTACTATGTTCAGCTCTTCTCTAAGTAATGAGTCAAAAACCTACTTAATGTTTAAAACATGAGTGTCGTGCATAAAGAATGTCAAGTTTCACATAAACAAGTATTAATTAATCCAATCATGCAATATTTCCACCATTTATAGCCCATACTTATTCCAATATTTAATATCATTGCCAGCAATATCATCAAACACATACAAGCACACAAAACAATAAGCAAATACTAGAAAATAAATAAAAATTACTACTAAAATTTTATTTATTTATTTTTTCACACAAAAAGCAATATAAGTTATACAAAAATATTGATGAATGACCAAAGAATCATTAAAGTTCTGCCACCCCCAAACTTATACAAAACATTATCCTCAACGTGTAGCAAATTTAGTTAAATATAGAAAATTAGGACAAAAACAGAATTAGGTACCAAAATAGAGGTAACAAGTATTCCCATGATCAATAAGAATGTGACAGTAAACATGGTGGAGGAAAAGTAGAGCCAGATGCGCCATCTGTTGAATGTGGAGGTAGTTGTGCAAGAATCAGTTGTATCAACTCGGATAGTTGGGCCAACTCAGTCTATAAGCCTCTCATCATGCCAAAACCCTCGTCAAGCTGCCCCTGCATACCCTGAAGTAGTGTTGACTGCTCCTGAACTTCAGTTTCAATGCTGCCTAATTGGTCACACATCTCATTAGCCCTCAGATGTATACCATCAACTCTACCCACATAAGTTTTCAACCTCCCATTCAGGATCTCAACCTCTCTCCTTGCAACCAAAGATTCCTTTCTAGCAATAGCAGCGAAATTCCTAGTGGTCAACATATCACTCCGCTCTGTTTGGATATCCGTACCCATGGCGCCAACAGCCTGTCGAAAAATTTGAATATCTCGACTAGAGTCGGTCATAGTAGCGAACATGTGTCTCAGCAACTATGTATCGACATCACTAGGTTATGGTGGAGCCAGAGGCATCTTAACGTCGTCGACTATCTAACCCTGCTTAGTTGGCAGCTGTCTAAGGCGCTCCCTCTCTAAGTGCTCTCTATGCTTCTCTCGAGCTATTTACTAAGCCTCAAATGTAGTGCGCTTAATAAAAGCGTTGGGTCTCTTTGGAACCTCACCAGATAGGATATTGACCCATGAGCTCTTGCAAATCCCACTGATTAGACTCGAGAATATCAAAGAACGATGCCGGTTCCCCAAATCCCTTGAGAATGAATATGCTCATAGATAAATGACGCCAAGGCAATCTTCTGGCCTCTCACTAAGTGGTAGATGAATCTAGTCTTGGGATCAATGAATGTTATTCGATGAGTTGTAGGCTCAATATTGTGGCACATAAACAGCCACAAGATAGCTATTGAAGGTGTAAGCTCAATTTGATGTCATTATGGAGTTTGCAATGGCCAAGCATTCTCTCGCACAAGCAAAACATTCCCCACTTCATTCCAATGTAAGTCACTTGGAATTGGGACAACATTATCCTAAGTTAGTTGATAATACTCATGTATGACCTCTGGTGAGAATATAATCCACTTGACTCTCACTCATGTCTGATATAAATGCTCGAAGCCAGAGGTGTCTATCTCACTATTGAAGTTTGCGTAGAACTCCCAAACAAGTCCTTTGTATATTGGGTATGGTTTCTCCACCACTTTGTCCCATCCACAATTCTGTACTAAGGTAATGATCTCAAACCCTAGAAAGTCCTCTAGTTTAACCGGCCTCTCCATAAGTAATGCCCAATGGTTGACGATATCAGAGTATGACTCTTGATTCAAAAACCGTCTTACACCCTTGTCATGTCCCGGAGTACGAACAATACCAGAAGTAGAGGCAACTTTCTCCTTTCCTTTAGCAGTTCACTTAGGAGGCATCATGCAAACACAAACAAAATTAAAAGTATTAATCTATCAGTAATGCATAAATGAATGATATGTCACTTGAAAATAAGTTAATATTGTGAGTAACTAAATCTCCCAAACTTATGCTGAAAGGTACGTATACAATGCTCGCACTCAATGAATTCAAGTAACGAAACCAACAAAGCATAAAATGATGGGATGATGCCATGCTTGGCTAAACATGTAATGAAGTATGGGTATTATCTAAAAAATTCAAAGTGGGTTTCACAAACCCAAAATCAACTCAAACAATAAAGAGAATCCATTTGAAACCATGATCTACCAAGGAAGTTCACTTTCAGGTATCGTCGAGAAAAATCGAAATTTTCCCAAACGATCTTTGGGCATATCAAAAAGGACATATTGGTCTTACATATATTCAAATTTGATGTCAAACGGATGTCATTTGGATTAGATGAGGGAGGGGCGAACTAGGTTATGTGAAGTGTCATACATGTGTGCGAATTTAGGTTTTGTTGTTTTCAACTACATTGTTCAACGAATGTGAACACAAAAAGCAATCCAAAATATGTATCAACAATGTCAAATGTTAAATTAACTCGAACTCAACACAAATGTTCGCATAGGTAATTTATCAAACACCTAGTAGGCATTCTCATTATTTGAACATTGAGGGGGAAAAGTTGAGTTCAAATCCAACCAGTATACTCACAATTCAGTCCAAAACAATTCCTCCACAATCTACCTAATCCCCATACTCCTCAATCAATCAACTTTAGTCACAAAACAACAAAAACTCCATTTGTATGGAAAGACGGCAAAGAAAGATGTTTAATAATTGAAGATAAAATTGAGACAAGTGTGTGTGATTGATGTTGTCTAAAGTGGACGTGTATGTTGAAGAAGGGTGTGTATGCGGTCGTGTGTGGTAAAGAAGATGAAGTGTCATGTGTGTGGGTGTTTAAAAATCTGTTTCAATTTTTTTAACGCTATGCGACCGCATAGTGTAAAGTAAAGTAGTTGCATAGAACAAAGATTCAGGGTCAAATTAGGCCCTAGTGTATTAGATACGACCGCATGGTATGTAGAACTATGCGGTTGCATAGGCCACCAGAAAGAAGGATTGTGCCTCGAGGGATTTGTCTGTTTCAACAATTTTTTATCGTTCAACCATCCCTAAACTCCTAGACCTTGAATTTTGTACCAAACAAATTTAAATTAGTAAGTTAAGCATATGAAACGTGGATAATTTAAAAAATCACTCTTTTCCTAGATTTATTTTTTCAAAATCTCGATTTTCCATCTACAACTCAAATCGACTTCCCACTGCCCCCAAAACTTGTAAAAACACATTACAAATTGTATTGGGTGTGTGTATGCCATGAAATTGGTTCTAAAACCACTTTTAAACTCGAAAACACTTATTGATCCAGATAAAATTAAACAAATATGACCGTATTGTCTCGAAATGCATGTTTTTCACACCGAATCAACTAAGTAACACTCCAACACCTCCAAACCCATACACAACACCTTTTCACTCCAGTGTTTGAAGATGAACGGTTTCTCTTTGAGAATTCACTGCTCCAGTAAGGCTTCAATCATTGTCCATTAACTTTAAACATCCCCTTGCTTTTATAAGTGATTTCTATAGCCCTATATGGAAATGCCTTGGTAATTGTTTATGGACTTGACCATCTTGACCTCAATTTTTAGAGAAAATGCTCAAGTCTAGAGTTGTATAATAAGACTTTTTGGCCCATGTCGAACTTTCTTCTTTGAATATGCATGTCGTGCTTTATTGGTGCACTCCTTGTAGAGCTTTACATTCCCATAGGCTTCTAATCGAAATTCATCAATTTCATTCAACTGAATTAATCTCTTTCACCACCTGCTTTCAAATCAAAATTTAAGTTTCTGACCGCCCAATAAGTACGGTATTCTATTTTAACTTGCAGGGGGCATGCTTTCCCAAAACCTAAGTGATAAGGAGGCAAGCCTATAGGTATTATGAAAGTTGTTATGTAAGCACACAAAACATCGTCAAGCTTATTCAACCAATCCTTTCTCGAAGAACTCATTGTTACCTTAAATATCTGCTTTAATTCTCTATTGGAAACTTCAACTTGCTCGCTAGTTTGAGGGTGATAAGGAGTAGCTATACGACGCTGGATACCATATCTAGCCAATAATGACTCCAATTGTCGATTGCAAAAGTGTTTACCCCCATCACTTGTGATAGCTTGAGGTGTGCCATAACGGATGGAGATGTACTTCTTTAGAAACCTAATCACCACCTTAGCATCTTTGGTTGGCAATGCTACTGTTTCTACCCATTTGGAGAGATAATCAACTGCAACTAAGATATACTAATTTGAGAACGACAGAGAGAATGACCCCATAAAGGTGTGCCATAACGGATGGAGATGTACTTCTTTAGAAACCTAATCACCACCTTAGCATCTTTGGTTGGCAATGTTACTGTTTCTACCCATTTGGAGAGATAATCAACTGCAACTAAGATATACTAATTTGAGAACGACGGAGAGAATGGCCCCATAAAGTCAATCCCTCACATGTCAAAAAGCTCCACCTCTAGAATGCTATTTAAAGGCATCTCGTTCCTTCAAGAGATATAACATGTGTGCTGGCATCTGTCATACTTCTTCACAAACTCCAAAGCATGCTAAAAGAGTGAAAGCTAATAGAACCCAGACTCTTAAACTTTCGCAGTTGTCTTTGATGCACTAAAGTGTCTTGCGTATGCAAATAAACGACATTGCTCCAGTATTCGAGATACTTCATCCTCAGGAACACATCGCCAAATAATTTGATCCATCCCTCGCCTGTAGAGAATAGAATTCTTTTAAAAATTATATTCAAGACAGCGAAAAATTTCTTTCTTGGATGACTTGAATAATCTGGTAGAATGATAGAATTGGCCAAATAATTTACTATATCAGCATACAAGGGTGCCTCTTCCACAAGAAATATCTGCTCATCTGGAAAAATCTTATTTATCTATATTGACTCTTTCTGTTCTCCAGGCTTAAGTTAAGATGAGTGATCAGCTACCACATTTTTACTGCCCTTCTTGTCCCTAATCTCCAAATCAAACTCTTGCAGAAGTAATACCCAACGGATGAGTATTGGTTTGGCATCCCTTTTTGTCAGTAAGTAGTTTAAGGCGGCATGATCGGTGTAGACTATGACCATTGATCCAACAAGATATGATCGATATTTGTCAAAGGCACAGACCACGGCTAGAAGCTCTTCTCAGTTGAGGCATAGTCGATTTGTGCCTTATTCTAGGTTCTGGTTGAATCACGTAGAATATTTTGTTCATATGCTGTCCTAATACGGCCCCCATGGCGTAATCACTTGAATCATAAATTTATTCGAATGGCAAACTTGAATTCGATGCAATGATCATTGGTGCTAAGGTCAACTTCTTTTTTAAGTGTCGAAAGCTAATAAACAATCTGTAGAGAAGTCAAAAGTAACATCCTTGGCTAGTAAGTCGCACAGAGGCTTTATGATCTTTGAGAAATTCTTAATGAAGCGTTGATAAAATCAGGTATTCCCAAGGAAATTGCAAACACTTTTAACTAATATAGGCGGCGATAATTTCTCGATTACCTAAATTCTTACTTTGTCCACCTCTATTCCGTTAGCTGAAATGGCATTTTTTCCTGTTCAATACCAAATTTGCCTCTTTGCATTGTCGTAATACCGAGCTTAGATACTCTAAACATTCATCGAAAGAAGATCCAAACACTAAGAAGTCATCCATGAAGATTTCTATGAATTTCTCCACCATATCAAAAAAGATCACCACATGCAACACTGAAAGGTAGCATGAACATTACACAAATCGAATGTCATCCTAAAGTAAGCAAATGTACCATAGGGACAATTAAAAGTGGTTTTTTCCTAATCATCGAGAGCTACTGAGATCTGATTATATCCAGAATATTCGTCAAGAAAACAGTAGTGAAAATGCCATGCCAATCTTTCCAACATCTGATCGATAGATGGAAGGAAAAAGTGATCCTTCTGATTAGCAGTATTGAATTTGTGAAAATGAATGCAAACTCTATATCTTGTAACAGTTTTGGTGAGAATTAATTTGTTCATTTAATTCTGCACCACCATAATACCATCATTCTTCGGCATAACCTGAACTGTGATGATCCATGCACTGTCTGATACTTGATAGATGATACCTACATCCAGGAGTTTCAATTAATCTGATCTGACTATCTCTTTCATGTTTGGATTTAGCATTTCTTGACCGTCTACACTTGGTTGAAAATTCTTCTCCATGAGGATCTTATGCATATACAGTGAATGGCTGATTTCTTTAATATCTGCAATGGACCATCCAATGGCTGTCTTATTATCTCTGAGTACCCGAAGCAGTCTCTCCTCATCCACCTTGCTGACTGAATTTGAGATAACTACTGGAGTGTAGAAGACTCCCTCAAATAAGCATATTAGAGATGAAGTGGCAGTGGCTTGAGTTTCAATTTAGGAGGTTGTTGAATGGACAATAGAGGCTTAGTAGGACCGATTCCCAACTCCTCAAAGTGACATTTGTGTGTGTATGGTGGATTGGTCTCAAGAAACCTTGTACGTGCCTCGATCTCAAGAGAATTGGAGTAGGTAGATTGAGAATGTACAATGCATGCCTCGTATGCATCCGACTTGTTATATAGCAGAAAAGTGTCTTGGACTACCTTCTCAATTACATCTATCTGAAAAGAGTTGTCTGACTCGGTAGGAAGTTTTATGGCTTTGAAGACATTGAAGGAAATCTGTTCTTCACCCAGTCTCAAAATCAGTTGACCCTTCTAAATATCAATAAGAGCTCTTCATGTAATTCGAAATGGCCAACCTAATATAAGTGGAACATCATTATCTTCCTCCATGTCAAGAATGAGAAAATCAGCTGAAAAGATGAATTTTTCCACTATAATCAATACATAGTCAATGAACATTCTTGGATGAGTAAATGATCGATCAACTAGCTAAAGAGTTACTGTAGTTGCTTTAGCTTCTTCTAATTCGAGTTTCCTGAAAATTAAAGGTGGTATTAAATTAATACTTACACCTAAATTGCATAAAGCTTTATTAAAATAACAATCTCCAATGTTGCAAGGTACAGTAAAATTCCGTGGGTCTTTTAATTTTGGAGGTAGCTTTTTCTGGATTCTGGCTCCGCACTCCTTAGTCAACATCACTATTTCATGTTTCTCCAATTTGCAATTTTTGGATAAGATATCCTTTAGAAATTTGACATAACTAGGCATTTGGACGAGTGCATCGGCAAATGGAATGTTGATGTGGAGTTTCTTGAAGACCTCAGGAAATTTTGTGTACTCTTAATCCAATTTGTACTTTTTCAACTTCTATGGAAATGGAATAGGATGCTCGTAAGGATTGATAGGAGTGGTTGCTTTAACCCGTGGTGTATCTGAACTCTCCTTAGCAAATGTTTCTGCTGGCTTTTCCACATGCTCTTCATCTGAATGTATTGTTTCCTTACTCGTAACCAGCCTCTTGACATGTATTTTCGGTAATTACACCCCGCTTCTGGTTGTTATTTCTTTGGCATGTTCAATGGGGTTGATTTCCGTATTGTTGTGTAATGAACCTGGGGCTCTACTAGTCACAAAAAGTGCCATCTATCCCACTAAGTCTCCACGTTTTTAATAATAGCACTCTGATCTTGGAGAGTTATTTCGGTCTTCCTCATGAACTGATTATTAGTTTCCATGTATTGATTTGTTTTTTCCACAAATTTGCCGACATCTCTTCCAACTGAAACCGCTTCTCCTGCTGTTGAAACTGAGTCTGCGACTTATTCTGATTCTGATTAGCCCGAGAGAAATTTGGCGCTTCATCCAACCTGGGTTGTAAGTATCAAAATGTGGATTATTCTGTTGACGTTGTCCCCGTTGTACAAAATCCAATTGTTACATTCATTATGCTAGAATAGGACAATCTATTATATTATGATTTGCCCCCACATTCTTCACAACTTTGCTTGTGCTGCATTGGTTGTCTTTGATATGCTCTTCACCATATGAAATAATGAATCAATTTTCGCAAATAACGCTAAGCATCCACCTCGTATACACCCATTGCTTTTTTTTTAACCACTCGCTTAGAAGCCCACATGGTTATAGTAGTAGCCATTGTCTCGAGTAATTTCAAAGCTTCATCATCACGCTTTTGAAAGAAAGAAGCAATCTCGTATAGAAATATTGGACTTGTAGTCCTTTGCTAATAATGTGATGAAAACACTTCCAAAGTATGTTCTTGAATATGTTCCAAGCTTCAACAAAAGATTTTGATTCACTTTGCCGAAAGATAGATATGTCATGCTTCAACTTTGCTATCTTGGCCTGTGGGAAGAATTTTGTGCAGAGTTTTTGGGCAAGATCATTACACTTGCTACTGACGATAGGTTGAGAATCTAACTAGTTAAGTGATTTGTCATGCAAAGTGTAGTGAACTAGCATTAGTCTAATAGTACTGTTTGAAATACCTGGATATCAAAAATTCTGACACATTTTCAAGAATCGAGAGACGTGTGTATGTGGATTTTCTTCATTTCTGCCATAAAACTGATGCCCATTATTAAATAGATGAATAACGTTGGTCTTTGGTTGGAAATTAGGCTGCCCAAACGAAGGGCAGACAATGTGGATTGACTTTGAATGATCTATGATGCCATGAAATCTCCAACAAGCATACTTTCCTCATCAATGGCTTCTTCTTCGTTGACTTGAACTATTGGGTTGTTTTGCTCATTAGCCATTTGTACTTTATGTTTTTTATCTTTTTGCTATGTTGCTCTTGCTTCTCTTTGTCTACGATGAAATGTGCGTTCAATTTCCAGATCAACTGGAATCAATTCACCTCAAGCAATCTTTACATATAAGACTTGAAAGAAAAACAATAGTAGCACTCAGATACACTAAAATGGAAGGAAATAAATAATTAAAAATGTTCGAATTAGTGTCGAGGTAAATGAAATCAAACTAAACTCAATCCCTGACAGCGGCGCCAAAAACTTGTTCACGAAAATATATCTTGAATTAAAATCACCGCAAGTATACGATATGTTAACAAATAATAAAGTGGATTTTGTGTCCAAGTATCGTCCTACAGAGATTGATTAGTTCAATTTTAATTATCACGGCCTTAACCAAAACAAGAATAATATGGTGTTTGTTGTGACAAGATTATGAATAAATTAATCTACTTATGCAATTATGAGTAAATTAATTTAACTAAATGTAAATTATTCTAAATGCAAATTAATATGTTTAATAAATGAAAAGCATACTAGGATCCCAAATTCCTATGGAATAATCATTTTTAACATTAGTTTTACACTTTGACAACATGATTGAATTTTGAAAAAACAATGTTTCGATTTTATTTAACAATCTCTCTCGATAATGTTAAACCGACTTTTATATATGACCAAACTATATTTCTATGACGGATGCGAACACACAATAGTGTATGAATTTATATGAACACTTCAAGATTCACATAAGTCGAACCTATTTTCATTCTTTCGAATACATAAAATAGGTCGCCACATTCACACAACTATCATGTACAATAATTATGGAGAAAATAGAATCATATAAATCGTTCAATATTCAAAAACGTGTTTTTAATGTCAAGTATGTAAAACTAAAGATTAAAAATTCATATTACATGGTTCATCGTTCAAGCATGGTATTTACACTATGCGACTGCATAGTTTAAAGTAAAATCCATTAGTTCTGTTTTAATCACCGAACTTCGTTTCTCGTTTCTTGATCTCTTTTCTCACTTCTTGTTATTCCAACACTTCATTCCTTTGCTCAATTGATTCTTGATTCTTTCACATTCGTTTCTTCTTCCGGGTCATCTTTTGTCTGTTTGCACTTTGGTTTTTGAACTTTCATTTTCTTCCATTTTAGTCATTTTTCGTTTCTTTTTCCTAAATTCCACCGTGTTCATCAATGTTATCCTACGAAACATAATTTATATATAACTAAGCCATATTTCAATATATTTTACCAACAATTTTCCATATTATGTTCCATAAATAAGTGTATATAACACGATTATCATGTATCTCCTCCAAGAGTAAATATCCAACTTGAAGTAGACTTGTTTTCTCCCGTACTCGATATCAACTAGTGTCGATATATCCTTCAAGTATAGTTGAGAACTTTGTATAGTGTATTCTAAGGTTTTTGATTTTCTTTAAGTAACCAAGAATCTTTCATAGGCGTTTCATTACTCTGAACATGAATTGCTAGGACTTGATTAATTTGCATACCTTATGTTCATTTCCCGATATAATAAATCCTTCTGATTGAACCATATAGAACTCCTCTTCAAATTCTACATTTAAGAATGTTGTCTTGACATTCATTTTATAAACTTATAAATCATAAATAGATACTAATGTAAACAAGATCCTTATCGAGGTTATCCTAGCCATGGGTGCATATGTGTCAAAGTAATTCATTCATTCTTTTGTCAATACCATTTAGCTATTAATCTAGTTTTATAGGTATTGAGTGTTCCATCAGAATTATAACCATTTACAACTAATGGATTTAGACCCCTTTGGTAAATCGACTATTTTCCAAGTGTTATTTGGTATAATAGAATCCATTTGAAGACATTGCTTCCTTATAGATCTTAGAATCACTTTTGACTTGAAAAACAAAATGAATTGTTCTTACAACATCCTTTCTATCTCACTCTACTAAGTAGAAATAAATAAGTTGAGAATATATTTTATTCGATCCTAGACCTTTTTCATTTTTAGTTCTTTTAAGCCATCAAAAAGAATAGCAGAACCAATAGGATGATTTTCTTTAAATAAACTTAAACATCAATTTCCACCATTAAAAAAATATACAAAACAATCAAGTTTTGATAAGAAAACTAAATTGCAGGAAATAAAAGGTACATAAAGAGTTTGAAATAAATCTAAATGATGTGTGTATTAAAATTAAACGGTAGGTTCCAATGGCCTCAACAGAAGCATTGACTCGATTTCCCATGAGAACAAACTTTTCATTTTGATTTATGGTCCGGATTAAAAGCAATCCTTGCATCGTATTGACAACGTGAGTAGTACATCCAAAATCAATCCACCAAGTATTATAAGGAACTTCTGCCAAATTAGATTCAAAAAATACATAAGAAATCATCTTTCCTTTACTTTCGAACCATGCCTTACGTTTCAGGCAATCCTTTTTATGGTGCCCAGGTTTACGACAGAAATGGTACGTATCTTCTTGTGTTCCGTATTGTAGATTTGGACAGAAGACTCATTTATCTTTAGCGGTCCTTGCTTAATGCCCTTTTCAAATATTTTCTTATATTTCTTTCCAGTTCCTTGATGACTTACAAGATGAACAAAATGAGTTCATTGATTCTTAATTCTTGGCTTCTCTTGCACCATCATATTGTGCAATTCATTCACATTCCATTTGTCCTTTTAAGGTATTATAGTTCATATGGAATGGACCATACTTAGGAGGCAATAAGTTGATGATAACCTGTACTAGAAAGTTCTCATCCATAGTCATCCTAAGAGTATTAAGTCTTGCTTCAATATTACTCATTTCAGTAACATGCTCATGTATAATACATGAACCATCAAATTTTATGGTGGTTAAGGTACCCATCAGTATGCCAGCAAGTGATTTGTCAGTTGTTTGGGAACGTTCTTCCACAAACTTCATATATTCCTTAGCAATCTCAATTTTAGGGGTAGTGGGCTTGATATTCTTTGCTAAGGTCATCCGCATAAACATGATGTTTAATCCAAACCTTATGGAAAGATCTTTCATCAGCATTACTCTTATCAATGAAATTAGCAGGTTTCTCAACTTGAAGTGTCAAGTCTAAGTCTAAAATATCTAAGTTGAACTGAACTTGTTCATACCAGTCAAAGAAATTGAGCCCATTGAACAGTGGTACAGATGAAGCGTGCGAATGCAGAGAAATGGGAACAAATACTACAAAATATAAAATGTTTTAACATTAATGCTTTGAGTTTTGACTTAAAACACTTGAATTCAGATTCAAATAACATTAAATGTATATTGTAGTTCTCCTTTGAGTGATACTACATAATACCATCATAATAAACATAATGATGTTAGTTGATTTCACTTAATTGATAATTAAATATACCCTAATCATATATGTATGTTATCTTTGGATATAGAGAACACATCTAACTAAAGATATCAATTAACCACAATTATGTTCAAGATTGATAAAATTAATTGACCAGCCTTTAGGTTGTTCTTAATAATTTTATAATCTATGAACATCAATAAATTAATGACAATAATCCTAATGTCATCTTCATTTATAAGCATCAACTATCAAGATTAATTGACAAATAAATTATATAATTAGTGTTTGCAATACCATAAGGTTTGGCCACTTTGATGACTAACAAACAACACTAATTGAACATAAATTACATAAACGAAGCATTTACCACTTAATATTTATTTACAGTTTTACATATTCTTATTCTGCCACAAAATACATAATAAATCCATCACTTTATTAACATTTTTGAGCAATAAGAAGAATATATGTCGAGAGTGAAAGACACTAATTATCACAATTAATTATCATTCACATAGAAACCTGAAATCTCATATAATAATTCCAAAATTCTTATCCAGTGCACTGAAGTATCTTCAATGTGTTTGATCCATTAATTACGATACTGTACATAAATATATATATATACACATTTCTGCCATTTCTTGGAAATTGAGGCTTTTGGAAGAACTTGAAGTACGAACCAAGTTCAAGATTAAAACAGATAGTGGCGTATTCTATACGCTTTTCGATAATACTATAAACGTATGAAACTAATTAAAGTCTTATTTTCTTTCTAACCATTTACAATAATACAAAGAAAATAAAGAACCCAGAACTTAATTAACACAATTAATGGTTATGTGCAAACTAAATTTAACAACAATAGATATCATTAATTTCAACAGAGACGGAACCTTAATTGTATTCTAATTTCAGACCTTGATTCATAAATCGATAAAAGTTATGAACAATCGATAAATGAAATAAAAATAATCTTTAAAGGAAAATCAAGGATTTCCTAACTTGGCTCTGATACCACATGTAAGCAATTAATTATCCCTAATACCAAGATATTTAGAATTCGTGATTTTCATATATTAGTTTAATTTATGAAAAAACATATCTTCATTCATAGCAATAATTGAAATATCTAAACCTGCAAAAGAGAAACTAGTAAAATCAAGAAATCGTTCTCTCTATTTGCCTCTCTATAATTGAATATTTTAATTTGATGTGTTTCAGCACAGAAATGCGGTTTCATGGGCAAAAAAATTAAATTAAATTAATTACATACTTTCTATCAAAGTGGACAGTTATTATTCTCAATGGGCCAATAAAATTTTAGCAATAATAAACTCTAGATTAATTAATTGAGAATTAATAATACGAAATTCATACATGATAAGGATTTTGTAATATTTATTACATATTGAAAAACGAAAAATAAAGTATTATTGAACTAATTGAATTGTAATAAAGTTAAAATTGTCAAAAAATGATTCTCACTTAATATGAAATTTAATATATTATAGATAAATAAGAGGAAAAAACAGATTAATTATTCTGCCACAAAAATTTCGTATTTGGAACATTTAACTTATTTCTCAACATAGAAAATATAATATTGTGTAACTCGAGGATGCTTAGACAATCAATATCCAGAGTTACGCAACATAAGCATTCTATGTGCTAAAACAATGTCAATTTTAGTTTAAACGAGCGGATTTCAGTGAAGAAAGGGGTAAATATTACAAAATTTAATGAACAAATATTGACATTAAAGTTTAAAACCATTTATAAGTATACTTCATAATTTTATTGGCGAACCACGTTCTTGGCATTTTCCTTTTACTCCATTTCAATATAGGTTTCTCAAACTAATTTTCTATTCTATATCATTTTGCCTTCGAATTTTCGCCTCCATTACCCAATGAGATCTCAAACCAAACTACCCAATAAACATGCTCCAAAAAAAAAATACATAATAAACTGAAAAATAAGTTTAATACGTAGTTTGGACATGTTGAGATAGGCCATAGACACACAATGGCCACTCTTCGACAAAAATAGCCCAATTAACACCACGAGTGTAGAGTGTGAAGTAGAAGAAAAGGTGATTGAATGTGTTAAGACTGTAAGGGTTTTTAATTGATCATGTGGGCTTCTATGTGAATTATTGTATAACAAATTAAATGCTATCAATTTTGATTAAGCCCTTTTAAAATGATCTAATAATGTTTCGATATTATGGGTTTTGAAGCATCTAATTAATATGAGATTTATGTGTCACCGACATGTTCTTAATTTCATGATGGACCGAATTAGGTTAACAGACCGTTAGTATATATATACGATTATGGTCCCCGGTTCATACGTGATTGTTCATTCTATTATGACTCTCATCGTCAGAGAGAAATAAATGAACGACGTGTTGATCTGGAAGAATAAAATCACAAGACTCATTTGTTGTGTTAACCATGTCTGATTCATGTACGTTTCCACTTTGGTTTACGAATTCTTGATGGTCCAACATAAATGATCATTATGACGATGACAAGTTTTCCCAACAAGTGGTGTCAGAGCTAGTTTCATGTTGAATCATTGAGAATAAACAATTAATTCGGTTCTTTTACTAATTTTATTGTTTTCGAATTTAGCAATTTCGAATTTATTTTTGTTAAATTTGAAAACCATTTCGTCTTCCAGATTTTAGTTTTCAAAAAAAAAAAAAAATGGCGTCGCCGGCGGCTGGAACTGGCAACGGCGCTGGACAACATTGTGCGGGCTGCAGTTGCAACGCCGCACAGCCCACGCAATGCTGATAGCAGCAGCGCGACAGTTGCTGTAATTTTCTGCAGCAGGACGCTACTGCAAAAGGTTGCACGGCGCTGACGAGTGCCGTCCTTTTTTTTTTAAGATTTAGGGTTTGGTGAATTTTTGGGGCGGGGCTTGAGCTGAAATTTTGAATATTTAAGGTCCATGCTTAGGGTTGCGATATTTAAAATCTATTTTTAATAATTCAACCCCTTAAGTTTAAAACTTTAATAATTCAGCCCCTTAAGTTTAAAGTTTTAATAATTCAACCCCTTAAGTTTAAAATTCATCCAAATTAGGCCTTTAAAGTTCCGAGTTTAATAATTCTGTCCCTGATATTTGAAAATTAATTATTTTGGACAATTAAAGTTCTGGATTTTGTAATTAAACCCCTAAAAGCATATAATTTGTTTAAATTGCTCCCTAAAGTTTTGAATAATTAATTTTTGGACACCTTAAGTTTCTAATAACTAATTCTTGACCCTTAAAGTTTTGAATAATTAATTTTCAATCCTTAAATTTCTGAATTATTAACCCTTAAGGACCCTAAAGTTTCAAAATAAATTAAATATGTAAATTCAATGATTTTTTTTAAAAAATTTCAGTGCAAAGGACTCTTTTGAGAGATACAATATTCGAAAGTGAATTAATTGAAGCAACATATTGTCAAAACAACATCTCTTGTGAAAATTAATTAACTTATAATATAAAAAGATGGTATGTGTGTGTGTGTGTGTGTGTGTGTTATTCATACTAATATTTGATCGGTCCAAATAATGGTCAATATTTGGTCGAATTGCACATACATCTGTGGTGATAAACATGTAGCAATTATTTGGTTTAACGTGTAATCAATAAATCGGTTCAAATAAAAGTTTATTAATTGACATGTTTCCTTATTGTCAATGTTTGATCACCACATCAAGAGTATCACTTACAAGTAAATATTTCTATCCAAAGACTATATAGTGATGTTGTGCTAGGTATTGTGTGATGTGCCCTACCATTCATTGAAATTATTATTTGCATATTATGGATTGTGAGCTCTTCAAATTAATTGTTCTCTAATTCAGTTTCAGGTTCTGCTGTCAATATCTCTGCTAGCATCAACTCAATTCCAATACTTAATGGGATGAACTTCGAGGCATGGTAAGAGAACGTGAAGATTGTTCTCGGAGTCATGGATTTGGACCTTGCTATACGGGTCGATCAACCTGTTGTACTTACTTATAAGAGTACCTCTGATGACAAGAGGGAGATGGAAAAGTGGGAACGATCGAACCGCATAAGCTTGATGATCATAAAGCGTGCTATTCCAAAAGCATTTCGGGGCACTATGTCCGATACGGTGACTATGGCTAAGGGTTTCCTTAAGGACCTTGAGAAGAGGTATGCCAAGAATGAAAGGTTAAAACTAGTACACTTTTGGCAAACTTTATCTCAATGAGGTATAAAAGGAAAGGAAACATACGAGAGTACATTATGGAAATGTCTCACATTGCTTCAAAACTAATTGCACTCAAGTTGGATTTATTGAAGGCTTGTTTGTGCTCTTGGTTCTGATATCCCTTTCGGCACACTTCAGTTAATTCAAGGTGATCCACAATTGCCAAAAGGACTCGTGGTCCCTTAATGAGCTCATCTCACACTATGTCCAAGAAGAGGAGATACTCATTTAGCCACCACATATAAGGACGAAAGGAATAAGAAAAGGAAAACTAATAAGAAAGCTGATGGTACAGCATTGCGAAAGAAAAATCATAAGGAACAAATTGAGGGTGGTTGTTTCTTCTGTGGAGCTTCAGGTCATAAGAAGAAGAAATGTACCAACTAGCACGCATGGCATGCCATAAAGGTATTCTTCTTCATTTAGTTTGTTCTGAGTTAAATTTACCTTCGGTATCAAGATACATATCGTGAAAAGATTCTGGTGCAACAACTTACATCACTGTGTCTATGCAGGGTTGCCTGAGTTGCCGAAAATCAAGTGATGGTGAAAGATACATCTATGTTGGCGACGACAAGACGGTGAAAATAGAAGCAATAGAAAAATTTAGATTATTCTAAAAGACTAGTTTTTATTTGGATTTTAAAGAAAAATTTAGTGTACCATTTTTTAGATAAAATTTGATTTCCATTTCTATTTTGGATAAATCTGGTTATTTTTGTTCATTCGGGAATGGACAATTTAGTTTGTTTCATAATTCAAAATTGGTTGGTTCTGATTATAAGGTTACGATAATCATTATTTAATTGATACGGTTGCTTCTTTTAATAAATCCTTACATGTAAGTACTCGAGGTGTAAAGCTAAAATTAACCATTGAGAATTCTATCTCGTTGTGGTACAAGAGATTAGATCACATCTCCAAGAGGAAAACTGAGAGACTTGTGTCGAATGGAATTCTCGATCCCCTTGATTTTACAGATTATGATATGTGTGTTAACTGTATAAAAGGAAAATAAACCAATAAAAGGAGATTTCAAGCCAATAGGATTTTGAACGTCTTAGAACTTATACATACAGACATTTTGAGGACCATTCACTATAGCTTCTTGGAATGGTCAACAATATTTTATGATGTTCATAGACGACTTTTCAAGATATGGCTATATATATCGCATTCATAAAAAATCACATCCATTGGATGTGTTGAAAACTATAAAGCTGAAGTTGAAAACCAACTCGACAAAAGGATTAAACAAAAGGACTAAAAGCGTCAGATCCTACTGTAATGGTGAATATTATGGCAGGTATGATGGTTTAGGTGAACAACGTCCAAGATCGCTTGCCAAATTCCTAAAGGAATGTGGTATCATCCTANGAATGGTCAACAATATTTTATGATGTTCATAGACGACTTTTCAAGATATGGCTATATATATCGCATTCATAAAAAATCACATCCATTGGATGTGTTGAAAACTATAAAGCTGAAGTTGAAAACCAACTCGACAAAAGGATTAAACAAAAGGACTAAAAGCGTCAGATCCTACTGTAATGGTGAATATTATGGCAGGTATGATTGTTTAGGTGAACAACGTCCAAGATCGCTTGCCAAATTCCTAAAGGAATGTGGTATCATCCTACAGTATACTATGCTGGATTTACCCACTATGAATGATGTTGCTGAAAAACGAAATAGAATGCTTAACAACATGGTAAGGAGTATGATTACTTATTCTACCTTGTCAAAATCACTCTGGGCAAGCATTAGAGACCGCAGCGTATATACTCAACAAAGTTCCAACTAAGACTACTGACAAACCTGTTTATGAGCTTTGGATAGGCAAGATACCTAGTTTGAAGTACATACATATTTGGGAATGTCCAACTGAGGCAAGACCTTATAGGCCAAATGAAAATAAACAAGATGCAAGGACGGTCAGTTGCTATTTTATTGGATATTCTTAAAGGTCCATGGGTTGCAAATATTATGATCGTACAACTAAGGCAATTTTCTAGACAGGAAATGCTCGATTTTTTTAAGATGTTGAGTTTGCAGAGGGATAAAGGGTTACAGACTTTGTCTTTAAGGAGGAATATATTGAAATTCCTCTAATTGCCATTGACAATGATCAGGATCAGGTTTCTATCCCTAACATTGTTCAAGAAACAACCTTGGATCAAGAAAATATCGTTGTATCTCCATCTGAAGGTAGACAACTTGTTCTAGAAGAACAAACTCTACAGCTTCAAAAACCAATGTCATTAAGAAGATCCACTAGAGAGAGGAAAAGTGCGATTTTGGATGATTATATTGTATTTCTCCAAGAACATAAAGTTGACATTAGAGTAGTGGAAGATGATTCGATCAACTTTTGTCAAGCCATGGAAAGTTCTAACTCTCAAAAGTGGATCGATGCCATGACTGAAAAGATGAAGTCCATGAAGGACAACGACGTGTAGGACCTCGTTCCATTGCCTGAAGGTGCGAAACCCATTAGTTGCAAATGGATATTTAAGATCAAGAGGGATTCAAATGATGATGTAGAGATGTATAAGACTCGTCATGTCACAAAGGGCTTTACACAGAAAGAAGACATCGATTATAAAGAGATTTTCTCTCCAATTTCTTCGAAAGACTCTTTTAGATTATAATAGCATTGGTAGCACATTTTGACCTTGACTTACATCAGATGGGTGTTAAGACATCGTTTCTCAATGGTGACATTGATAAAATAATTTATATGGTGTAACTAGAAAACTTTGTATCGAATGATGCAAAGCAAATGGTTTGTAAACTAAAGAAATCCATCTATGGACTCAAATAGGCCTCTCATCAATGGTATTACAAGTTTCATCAAGTGATCATCTCATATGAATTTGGTCGATGATTGTATGTATCGTAAGTTTAGTGGGAGTAAGTATATTTTTTTTATTTAATATGTCGATGACATATTGCTTGCCAACAACAATATAGGCTTATTGTACGAAACCAAGAAATTTCTAGCAAGGAGTTTGGAGATGAAAGATCTTGTAATGCCTCTTTTGTATTAGGAATTCAAATACACCGGGATCATTCTCGGGGTATTTTTGGATTATCGCAAAAGAGTTATATCGAAAATGTACTTAAAATATATGGCATGCAAGATCGTAAACTAGGTGACACTCCTGTAGCTAAAAAAGACAAGTTTAGTTTAAGTCAATTCCCAAAAATGACTTGGAAATTAAAGAAATGCAGAAGATTCCTTATTCTTAAACTATAGAGAGTCTGATGTATGGTCAAATTTGTACGCGTCCGAATATAGCGTGCATTGTTGAGATGCTAAGGAGATATTTAAGTAACCCGAGAATGGATCATTGGAAAATAGCCAAACTGGTCATGTGGTATTTACAGATAACAAAAGACTACATGCTCACATACATGAGATCAGATCAGTTGGAGATCATTGGTTATTATAATTCCGATTTCACGGGATATCAAGATAGTAGGAGATCCACTTTAGGCTATATCTACCTGCTTGCTAGATGTGCTATTTCCTAGAAGAGTGCTAAGCAGACATTCATTGCTACCCTGGCAGCGAAGTTTATAGCGTGTTATAAAGCATCAAACCATGGAATATGGCTGCGAAATTTTGTTATTGGACTGCGCATCATGGACAATATAGAAAGACCACTCAAGTTATTTTGTGACAATAATTCAACAGTGTTATATTCTAATAATAACAGGAGCTCGACGAAGCCAAAACATATAGAGATCAAGTTCCTGATTGTTAAAGAAAGAGTTCAGAGTGAACATGTGTCAATAAAGCATATTGAGACAAACTGCATGGTTGCGAATCCGCTTACTAAGAGATTGATACCCAAGGTCTTTCATGAGCACGCTGCTTATATGGGTATAATATCTCTTGAAGATATCTAGTTTCAGTGGGAGCTTGTGCCTTTCATATTAGATACATGTACTGTCATTTTGGATATGGTTTATCGTTAAAGTTATTTTCGGTTATAATATTTTTGGTTTATTATCTCTGTCTTGTTTGAAAATAATCTCATTAAGGTATTAAGGTGGATCAAATGGAAATAGGCATGTTAAGATCATATCACTTGTAATTTCCATGCTACAAATTCATGCTTGATCCATGTCATTCAATTATGTCGATGTATGTGACTATTGATGGGTTTAGTTACAATATAAGTAGCGAAAGCCGATTTGATCATACATTGATATGATTGATGGATCGAATTGTTTGGGGATGCATTCGATAATGATAACAAAATTCAGAGTACTCATAAGGTTATGTTTAATGCACAATTATAAGGTGGCACATAAAGCTCAAGTGAGAGATTGTAAAGATTTTTAATCGATCATGTGAGTTTATATGTGAATTGTTGTGTATTAAATTAAAGGCTATCAATTTTGATTAAACTCATTTAAAATGATCTAATAAGGTTTCTGTATTATGGGTCTTGAAGTATCTAATTAAAGTTTGGACTTTATGTGCAGAGACTAAGCATGTTCCTAATTTCATGATGGGCAGAATTAGGTTAACTAGTCGTTAGTATATATATACGGTTATGGTCTCCAGATAATACATGATTGTTCATTATATTCTGACTCCCGTCATTAGAGATAAATAAAGGAACTATGTATTGATCTGGAAGACTAAAATTGTAGAACTCATTCGTTGCGTTAATCATGTCTGATTCAGGTACGCTTCTACTTTGGTTCATAAATTCTTGATGGTCCAACATGAATGATCATTATGACGGTGACTAGTTTTCCCAACAAAGACTTGTCATGTCCCTCTATGAGTGTAATTATGAAAAACTCTTTTAGTCTACATTTTGTAGAAGAGGGTGTTAGACCGTGAAGCATGCTTCCATTTGGTTTGTCATGCCATATATATGTGATGCTTCAATCGAGTAGCGTCATCACATTTTTATGGACAATTTAGGGATCAAACTCGACATCTTTATTTCCGTGATTATTTGTCATGTAATTGAGTATGTGCTCTTTAATTACTTGACCTATTTGCTAGAAAGATTTCATAGGACCATTCAAATTTTAATATAGTGGCTTCAAATATAGTGGCTACCAATTATAAACTTACACCAAGGGACGGAGCCAGGATTGTAATTCAAGGTGGGCACAATTTATTGACGTTGAACGTCGAGTTTTTGGTTGTGAATTTAATGATATAAAAATATAAAACAATATTACGACAATACTAAAAATGACTAGTTTATAAATTACACTTGTTCTTTTTGAGTTTTCATACT
>CAIGRH010071979.1:0-10736 GCA_903798295.1 Fraxinus nigra
TGTCTTGTTCTCTTTCCTTTGGGTGATTTTTGTTTACAAAAGCAAATGTTACATAATTGTGAGTAGAAACTCACTCATTTTAATCAATAATTAGCTTGTCTATGTATCAAATAAGTGCGCAAAAATACACTTATCAAGCAACACACAAGGGCCTGATCATGAGAGATTAAGTGTGCGAGGTTAGGAACCGCAGTATCCTAACATGAGAAAACGAGTGAAACACTTAAGGAGTGACTGAGATATGGCAGCAGAAGGAAGCACCGATTTCGCTCATGCTAGCATTCTCAAGTTCGATGGAGATTACAATTACTGGAGTATGTTAATGGAAAATTTTCCGAAGTCGAAGGAGTATTGAATCTCATCGAAACTGGGTACTCTGAGCTGCTGCTGGAGAAGCATTGACGGCTACACAGAGAAAGACATTGGAGGAGCTTAAGCTGAAGGACTTAAAGGTGAAAAGCTACCTTTTTCAGTCCATTGACAAATCAATCTTGAAGACCATTCTTCAAAATGATATGTCCAGATAAATATGGGAGTCATTGAAGAGAAAGTTTCAAGAGAATGTAAGGGTTAAGCATACACAACTCCAGGCACTTCGTCGAGATTTTGAAGTTTTGGAAATGAAGGTTGGTGAGTCCGTTTCTGATTATTTATCAAAAGTTATGCTAGTTGCTAATGATATGCGAAACTACGAAGATGACATGCAAGATGTTAAAGTAGTGGAGAAAATCCTACGATCCTTAACAGAACAGTTCAACTACGTTGTTTGCTCTATTGATGAGTCAAATGACATTAATTCTCTGATGATTGATGAGTTGCAAAGCTCTTTGATTGTACATGAATAGAAGTTTCGAAAGAGAGTTGGTGAAGAACATGCTTTGAAAGTGAGTTCAGATGAGAAGCTTGCCACACGAGGAAGAGGCAAAAACACCTTTAGGGGAAGAGGAAAATGAAGACAGAGCTTCAATTGAGCCACAGTTGAATGCTTCAAGTGTTACCAACTCGGTCATTACAAGTATGAGTGTCCGTCCTGGGACTAGGAGGTGAATTACACCGAGTTTGATGAGGAAGAAGAGCTCTTGTTGATGTCATATGTCGAGATGCACAACGCAAAAAGAGAAGATGCCTGGTTCTTAGACTTAGGATGCTCGAACCACATGTGTGGAGATAAATCAGTATTTAGTGAGATGGATGAAGCTTTCAGGAATTTGGTGAAACTTGGAAACAACACTCAAATGAATATGCTCGGAAGGGGAAGTGTGAAACGGAGGGTAAATGAAGCAACTCATGTGGTCACTGAAGTATTCTATGTACATGAACTCAAGAATAACCTCTTGAGTATATGTCAACTACATGAACGAAGTTTAGCTATCCTAATTCAATTTGGGATGTGTCAAGTATATCATCCTCACCAAGGTCTAATTATTCAGACTAATATGACCTTAAATAGGATGTTCGTGTTGTTTTCTCAGGCTCAAGTACATAAGGAATCATGCTTCAATGCTACTACACAACACACCTTCCACCTATGGCATTGTAGATATGCTCATCTCAGCCACAAGGGACCGAGGACGCTGTAGTTCAAAGAAATGGTCAGAGGCCTACCTAAGTTACTAGCTTCTACCGTAGTGTGTACTGACGGCATGAATGGCAAGCAGCATCGTGATCCAATTCCCAAGAAGAGCCAATGGAGAGCGACTCAGAATTGCAATTGGTTCATGTAGACATTTGCTACCCCATTGCTCCGGCTTCTAATAGTAAGAAGAGATACATATTATGCTTTATAGATGATTTTTCTAGAAAACCATGGGTATATTTTTTGTTAGAGAAGTCAAAAGCATTTTATTTATTTAAGTGTTTCAAGATGCTTGTGGAAAAAGAAATTGGTTTGCCTATTAAGTGCCTGCGTACAGATAGGGAATGAAAGTTTAACGAGTTTTGCAAGTATAATGGGATAAAAAGGCAGTTGACTACGACTTACACTCTGCAGTAAAATGGAGTAGTCGAGTGCAACAACAAGACCGTGATGAATCTCGTGAGATCAATGTTGTCAGAAAAGAAGGTGCCTAAGATCTTCTGGCCTGAGGCAGTCAGATGGACGGTGTATGTTTTGAATAGGTCACCTACACTAGCTGTTAAAGAGATGACCTCAGAGGAGGCCTGGAGTGGAGAAAATCCATCAGTGGAGTACTTTAGAGTGTTCGGATGTGTAGGGCATGTCCATATTCCAGATGCTAGGAGGACCAAGCTCGAAAATAAAAGTATAAGCTGTGTGCTTCTTGGTGTCAGTGATGAGTCCAAATGGTATAGATTGTATGATCCCATTACTAAGAAAATTATTGTGAGCTGGGATGTGATCTTCGAGGAAGAAAGTCAGTGAAAAGGAGCCGTTGATGGACTTAGAATGGGGAGATAGTGAAAACAATACTGATGGTAAGGAAGAACATGAAGCGAACATAGAAGATGAAGAAGTTGGAGTTGACGAAATTGGAGTTGAAGAAGCCGGAGTTGGAAATGTCTCTTCAAGTGCCACTTATGAAGAATGCATGAATGCTAGGGAGACAAAGATAGGCACCCTCCTTTGTGGATATGAGACTATGATTTGGGTGAAGGTTTATCAGAAGAAGAGGAGGTTAATATGGAATCTGTCGTATCTTCAGACCTGGTGAGATTTGAGGAAACAGTGAAGAGCTCTAAGTGGAGATTGGCCATAGACGAAGAAATTAAATCCATTGAGAAAAACCAGACTTGGAAGTTTGTAGAGTTACTAGCTGGGGCAATGAGAATAGGAGTAAAATGGGTTTACAAGACTAAACTAAATGAGCTTGGAGAAGTTGATAAATACAAAGCAAGGTTGGTGGTTAAAGGTTATTCGCATCAACATGGAGTGGATTATATAGAGGTGTAGGCGCCTGTGGCCAGAATGGACACTGTGAGGATGATCATAACACTTGCTGCGAATAAAGGTTGGAAGCTCTATCAACTAGATGTCAAGTCTGCATTTTTACATGGAGAGTTAAGTGAAGAAGTTTATGTGGAGCAACCAAAGGGGTACAAAAAGAGAGGAAGTGAGCAGAAGGTGTACAAGTTACATAAGGCACTTTACGGACTAAAACATGCCCCAAGAGCTTGGTTTAGCCAAATTGAGTCTTACTTCATTAAGGAGGGCTTTTAAAAAATTCACAGTGAACTGACTTTATTTATCAAACGAAGCAAGGAAGGTAAGATTCTCATTGTGAGTATTTATGTTGATGATCTTTTGTTCACTGGTGATGATGAAGATATGATGTGTGAGTTTAAATGTTCAATGAAGAAAGAGTTTGATATGGCCAACTTAGGGAAAATGAGACTCTTCCTTGGAATTGAGGTTCTACAAAGGTCAAATGGCATTTTTATATGCTAAAGGAAATATGCAGCTAAAGTGTTGAATCGGTTTGGCATGAAGGAGAGCAATTCAGTTTGCAATCCCATAGTTCCGGGATACAAGATATATAGAGATGAGAGATGAGTCAAAGTGGATGAAACCTATTTCAAGCAGATCGTGGGAAGCCTAATGTATCTCACAGCCACACAACCCGATCTCATGTTCATTGTAAGTCTAATTAGTCATTTTATGGCCAGTCCAACCGTGTTGCACCTTCAAGCAGCAAAAAGAGCATTGAGGTATCTAAAAGGAATCGTGAATTATGGAATCCTATACAAGAATAGAGGAGTTGGTGATTTGCTGGCTTTCACATATAGTGATTATGCGGGTGATGTGGAAGATTGAAAGAGCACTTCAGGCTATGTGTTCATAATGAATGAAGATGCAGTAGCTTGGTCGTCAAGAAAGCAGCCTATTGTTACTTTATCAACCACCGAGGCTGAGTTTGTGGCAGCGGTAGCTTGTGCATGCCAAGCTGTTTGGATGAGGAGAGCGTTGAAGGAACTTGGTCATTTACAAGAAGGAAGTATTGCGGTGATGGGTGATAACAATTCTGCCATTAAGCTATCCAAGAATCCAGTCTTACATGGTCGGTCCAAACACATAGATGTACGATTTCACTTTCTCAGAGACCTTACTAAAGAATGAGTTGTTGATCTGGTTTATTGTGGAACTCGAGATCAAGTTGCAGACTTGATGACAAAGCAGTTAAGGTTGGAGTATTTCCAAAAGTTTCGTAAAGAACTGGGAATGTGTACTGTTCTTGAAGTGAACTAATTGTCTGTCAAGAGCAATAAGTTCAATGGAGGGATTGTTGGAAGTGGTTGCGTGAGTTTATGACTGTTTTTCAATCTTTTGTTAGAATAAACCACTATTCTTTAGGGCTGTTATCTTTTTGACTCTTTCCAGTAGTGATACCACTAAGCATGATACGTGCTTTTGTGGGCTATTTTTTCTCTCGTTCTAGTTAGAGTTCTTGTATGGCTATATAAGTTTTAAGTGTTATCAATAATATTGAAGTCATTCAACCAATTTGTTTTGAGTTTTCTTTGTTCATCATCTCTGTTGATCAAGTAACCTTTACATTAACAAACAATGTCCAATTGGATTCCTAATTAAAGGTTGCTCGTTTAAGACAAAAATAAAAAAAAATTCATCTCAGTACTACACCAAAAAACTCCCCTTTTCCAGACCCTAGAACTCCAGTTCCTCGAGCTTAAACCCAAAAACAACCTCAGCCTCATGTTCATAATGTTCAACTTCAATTGTTCCGCTTTGTACACTCTCTCTCTCTCAGAATCTGAGATTTTAAGAACTCAAGGAAGAAAATGGTGGCGGGAAAATGAAGAGAAATGTGGGTCTGTAGGACGGAGGAAGAATTGGAGTGGAAAAAGATTTTTGTTTGCTTGAAGATGAGAATAACTAGAAAAATGGAAATGTGAGTAATGCTTGATTTGGTTTGGGTTTGGCGGGGTATGGTAGGATGGAGGGGGAGGGGAATAGGAGGAGGAAGATGAACAGTTTTCCTTTTTTTTTTTTTCCTATTTATGTTATGTTAAAATAGCAAAGTTACCATTTTGCACTTTTTAAATTTGGTCAAAATCAACTTCTCTAGTCAACTAACGGTCAATCCATCCATCAATTTGTCCTTGCACTACAACAAAATGAAAGGTTTGAGACCTCTGATGGTACAAACTAAAGGTTAAGGTAAAATCTCTTTAAAGTCGAAAGATTTGAGACCACTACTGCAATTTTTCCTAAAATTTAAGATAAAAATGTATGCTAAATGTCATGGTTAAGCCCTAATCCATTACAGGGGCGAGCATAATAAACAAAATGAAATCTAAAGATGCAAATTTTCAGTGAGTCTGAGAAAATGAAATTACCAACAACGCTGCAAGTACCACCGCCGACAACAATTCCCGGTGTCACTCGTGCTAGACAACTATCCCTTGACATCTCTTTCTCTTACACACAATTTGGACTGTTGTAACTGATTTTTGTTTTTAGCATCTTTTTAATGGTGTAATAAATTTGTCAACTTACTCACTTTGAAAATTTAAATTTTTTTTTTTTAAAAAAAAGATGTAATTTTTATTTAGGGCTGAGACGAAGAAATGTAGATGATTTCATTTTGTATCATCGCTATCTAAGTAAGATCTCCCTAAATGCTTGTTGTATAATACCATTTACATAATCTTTTACAATTGATGATGTGTCAAAAATAATTTGGGAGAATTTCTTTTCTTTCATATAGTTGATGAAATTTTGTTATAATTAAATTTTGTCATATTATTTGTTGGTAAATAAATCTGTAAATTGTGAGTACAACCATTATTTTTATGTACCAAAAATATTAAAATTGCTATGAATATGGGGTCAAAACTGATGTTAGGTAAACATTAGAAAAATGTGCCAAAAGAAAATGGTCCCTTTTAAGGCTACATAATTTAACAACTAAATTAAGGTTTTAGACTCTATAATTTAGTGGGTTTATTTAAATTCAAATTTTAATCTAAATCAATTTCATCAAATTTCAACCATATATTTCATTAATTTTTATCAAAATATACTAAAAATCTAATTTTAATTCATACCAAAAGAGGCTTAATTTCTATGATCAATAACGACCTTTTACAAGATAATTTTTTATTGTTTATTTAAATTTATTTTTAATCATTCTTTCTTTCAATAAAATAGTTTTACACATGAATTCATAACCTTTTCTACTTTTTAATTACATTCTTAAAAAAGAAAATCAATTCTCACGAAACTCCTCTAAAAAAAAAAAAAATTAAATCAAGAAATACCCTTAATTATTGAGGAAAGAATTATACGATGACCAAGTTTATATTAATTACTATTTTTCTTTAATTAACATAATGGAATAGAGGGTTAAACCTTATACTTAGTTTTTATTTTATTTTAAAAACATTTTTTTAAAATAAGTTTTATTTTTTTTATTTTTTTAACACACACACATATATATTATATCGTTTTACCCTTTTAAAATTAGTGAAAATGGTAAAAAGAAATTTTGCCATTGATGAATTTAACCCATTAGTAAAAAGAAGTTGGACAATCATGGTAAAATATTATATGAAATTGGATGGTCATGATAAAATAAAATCAAATTGAATGGTCAATATGACACCAATGGTGTGTTTGAGTCACATTATTTTGAAAGAATGTATTCTGAAATAGTATTCTGAAATAGTAAATTAACAGAGAATGTGTGGTTGAAAAAGAATAAAAAAATATTGACGTGATGTAAAATATTATTTTATTAAAGAATGTATAGTTAAAAATGAGTAAAAGAATGAGAATGAAATTTAATGCGTACCAAATAAAATCAAATATAAAAGGCATGAATTATTTTAACCTGGAATATATGGCTGTATCAATTAGTTAACTATTTAGATCAAGAAGAGGCTGGCAAATCGATGGAAATGATTATGCATTGCCAATAATACAAAAGTGGCTCCCATTGATTTCGTTTCCCAACTTATTGTCAATAAACAATTAAAAACCTCATTGATTGAGCATGAAACGGGAATGATCAGGTAAAAAAGCTGATGATCAGAAGATTCCCATGAAGAGGAGAAGAAAACGAAAAAAAAGAGAGATTTTACCAAAATCTGAAACATGGGGTTTTCCCAAGACAATCTGAAAGGCTTGGTGTTGGCTCTTCTTTCAAGTGGGTTCATAGGTGCAAGCTTCATCATAAAAAAAAAGGGCCTCAGAAGAGCTGCCGCCGCTTCTGGTGTTAGAGCTGGTTTGTGAAATTTAAGCCATTTTTATCCGTTATAATTCAAAGTTTTGATATTTCTTCATATGGGTTCATATTTTTGTTCATGATGTGTACTTTTTTTCTTGATTCTTTTTTCAGGTGTTGGGGGATATTCGTATCTCTTGGAACCTCTTTGGTGGCTTGGCATGATCACAAGTGGGTTTTTTTTTTTCCTTTTTGTTTTTCCGTTTCCTTATCCCTTATGACTTTGTTCAAGAATCTATTTTCATAAATAGTCATGCCAATTGCCAGTTTTGTTTGAGGTATCTCATTATTGTTTATGGGGTAGGGAATGCTGATTATAGTTTGGAAGTAAAGTAATGACGTAAATTTGGAATTGTTAATGGAAATTGGGAACAAAGTCTTAAGTTTGTTGTTCTTGTAATCTTGTTGTTACCGTATGCTTTTGAATTGGTGGTACTCAATACTAGTTGCAATCGTAGTAATGAAGTTAATGATGAAATTACCGGTCAAATTTAGGAAATGTTTTAGTCTTTTCTTTCAATTTTCTAGTCTCCATTCCCAAAGTTCATGAGAAAGATTTGTAAGATTATTTTTTGTGAAGTTGAAGAATTCAGTAAGGGATTATTGGTTGGCTTAGAAAATGCAATTGAATTTGTAATAAGAGAGACCAAAATGTGATCTGTTATCGGGTCATGGCTGTTTTATCTTTGCTGACCGCCTGCAGGATGTTTCTTGTCTTGTGGTTTCTGATGTAGTGATTGTTGGAGAAGTTGCAAATTTCGTGGCGTATGCATTTGCCCCTGCAGTTTTGGTCACACCTCTTGGAGCATTAAGTATCATTGTCAGGTATTTTATCATATTATTACATTTGAGTTTGCTAGTAATTGCAAAGATTTTCTTTTGAATATGTCATGAATTGGTTTGCCTTTTGCTTTTGATGTTTAAAATGATACTACAACAAAGTGCCATACTAGCTCAGCTTATCTTAAATGAGAAGCTACACAAGCTAGGGATATTGGGTTGTGTGATGTGTATTGCTGGCTCCATCATAATTGTAATCCATGCACCACAGGAGCAGCCAATCTCGTCTGTTCAAGAAATATGGAGTATGGCAACACAGCCAGGTGAGAAGATCCTTGCATGTACAGTTTTTAGGGGGTTGGATCTGGTCAAAAGAATGGCAAGTTCATGAGAAGTTTCCATTCAACTAGGGGGACCGAGAAATTAATACAGAACTTATCTCGAAGCTTTGCCTTATTCTGATCGTTCACGAGAAGATCCTGATATTTTATCAATTAGTGCATCCATGTTGTCTGACTGCAAACCTCTTTCGTTTCAGCTTTTCTGCTATACATGGGATCAGTCATTGTTTTGGTGTTTATTCTTATCTTCTATTTTGCTCCTCAATGTGGACATACAAATGTACTAGTTTTCTCGGGCATTTGTTCGCTGATGGGCTCTCTCTCGGTAAATTCTGATACATTGATGCATGTTTGATAATTTAATTCACTGGTTGTTGCATGTTTCTTTTCTTTTTTTTGTTCATGCATAAACATCTTAGGTTAGAATGGGAATACTTTCAGTCGGCTCTGGGCTTTCTGAAAGTAAGATGATAGTTTGAAGATGTTGAATTTTATTAACATATTTATTTGAAGTCTATCAGTTATTATTGGTTTGACGGGCCAAAATGGTGTTCATTTGCTTGATTATGACTTGGTAATTCACTTAGCAATATGATATATTTATATTTTAATTACGTTAAGCTCCGTCGTTTGTTTGTTAGGGGATTTCTGATTTTATTTCGCGATAAGCCTAATTTCTTGTTCATATTTTTTAGTTTAAGGTCAACAACTATATGAGGCGTTAATGAACAAGTCATACTTTTTTCCTTCATAAAATCATTTTAGGCACAATTCCTTTAGGAAATTACTTACATTTTTATGATTTTACGTCTGGAATCGGGTGAAATTGATTCATCAAAAGAAATATGTTATGATTAGAAAATTTTAGTGTACATTAAGGAAATAAATATTGTATATATAACTTCAACAAAGCAACCTGAGATACAACAACAATAACAAACTATGCGTTATTCCCAATATATTTGGGTGGGCAACATGAATCCTTCTTTGCTGCTATTCCGATGGGTTGTTTGCTTGTGTTCACAATCATAAACAGTTTTATTCTTTTTCATTTATTAAGTAGAGGAATACAAACAAGTTTTAACTCCAGCCAAGAAACAAGCTGTTTCTAAATAACTGACTTTGTATACAACGATATCGCCGTTAAGATTTTTAAAGTATGTGTATTATATTTAAATTTTATACACATACTATAATGGGACTTTTGTCTTTCCTTTCAGTCAGAATTATTTTCCTTGATGAGATGGTTTTTGCTCATTTTCCACCCCGTAATCTGTTTTCTCGTTTAATTCGAGTTCGTTGACTGAAATTTTAATTTTGCCATTGTTTTGAGTTACAGGTTTTAATCTCCTGTTCTTTTAGTGCAGGTCATGAGTGTTAAAGCCCTAGGAACTTCATTGAAGTTGACTTTTGAAGGAAAGAACCAGTTAATCTATCCGGAGACCTGGTTTTTTATGTTTGTTGTGGCTACATGTGTGATCACCCAAATGAATTATCTCAACAAGGCAAGAAATCAATTTACAATAGTACTCTATTAGGATAGATTAGCCCGTGAACACTTATGAAATGTTGGTAAGATATAATGTTGACTATATTAAAGAATGAAATGATGCTAAATTGTTGTCAGTTATACTCTCCAGTACTATAGACAAGCTTGCCCCTAAGATTTGAAGGAAATTATAGTTTCTTGCTTCTAACTTTAAGAACAGTCCTAAAATTTGAAATCTTGGCAGTTGGCACTAGAGGTGGACAAAATGACTAGACTAAATCAAACCGAGCGATTCGGTTCTACAAAAAAATTAATGATTCTAGTTCTTAAAACTGAGAACAATTTGGTTCTGGTTTTGATTCGATTTTGGTTCTAGAAACAAGGACAAAACCAATAACCAAACTCAATATTTAAATTTTATTATTTTATATATATTTACAAATTGGTGAATTACAATTTACACCAAAAAATTCAAAATTCAATTGAAGATCGGGACAAAAGGTCATGTACCTTCGACTTCTCATTTCTCATTGTGGAGACTGGAGACCCTAATTCATTTTGGAGACCAGACCCTAACTCATTTCTCATATCCACTCATTTTCAATTTATATATTGACTCTTAAATAGAGATCAACTACTACCATTTGTCGTCAACTGTCGCACTAAGCTACGATCGTCAAATGGATTTCTGAAATTGAAGCCTCAACTTTCGATTTTTCTTCCTCAAATGTTATTTTCATTTTTTCTCGATCAGTAATGAAACTGATTGATCCGGTTTGGTTCCATATCTTAAAAAAAACCATTTGGTTCTATTAAAGTCCCACATTGGCTGGGGATATTTACACGATCCACTTAATAAGGTGAGGGCAATTCTCCCATAATAAGTTGATTTTATTAGGTGGTGTTAGACCCAATATTTCTAACATG
>CAIGRH010071993.1:0-13467 GCA_903798295.1 Fraxinus nigra
TACTATTTTTGCGATACACCTCAATGTAATTTTCATCATTTTATTATGAAACTTTATATGGAATATGACATCAAAAATTTTTGAAATTTTACATCCGAAAAAGTCATATCCCATGTAAATTTTCGGATACAAAATTGCATGGGGTAAATTTTTTTTAGACGTAAATATTCGATTGTAAAATTTCTCCCAACTTTTTCGTAAGTTCGATTGTGTCCCCTAACTTTAAAGTCTGCGTCCGGCCCGAAGTGTTCTGCCTTGGATGTGTTTCTTGATTCAACAATTCGTGCTTTTAAGTTGTCTCTCACTTTTTAAAGGTGATTATAGCAATGATCCCCAACCTTTTATCTTCTTTGCAATCTTATCCCCAACCATTATTTTGTAACATTTCTACCAAAACCTTTGATTAAATAGTGGGGTTCATTCTAAAATATGCCCTTCTCTTTTAAGTAACAAATTAAAATGTTATTAAAAGAACAATTATGTGAGTGTCTTTAAATGTAAAAATAAAAATACAGGAACGTAAAAATAAAGAAAAATGCAATTCTTCTTCCACCTCACCTCGTCGGTTCATCGGATTAAATCATGTGTAAAGAAAATTTTGTGATAGAAGTTTTACACCCACTCACATGTGTGGGGCCCACTGGAAAAAAAAATGAAAAAAAACCCCACTCCCATGCATTGTGTGTCTGTATCTGATTTTCTTCTGTGAAACCATGCTTCTGTACATGAAGTATAGTTCTCGATTCCTCCCACGCATACATATGCTACAATTGCAGCGGAGGGGGCCTCACTGCCAAGTGCCAACCCATTTCTCGATGAGATTTTTTACACGTCAGACCCTACCTAATTTGTTTAACGCGATAGATCCAATGGTGCACTCTATTTCTTCATTTGACAACCAAAAGTTTTGAAATGATTCCAAGTTTCGATCTAGTTGGCCGTGCTTTTTAAGGTTTCAAAAATTAAGTTCTTTTAATGGTCTCAACTATGATTAAAAATACTTTTGGCGCATCTACTGCAATTTGAGTATAAAGTCACTTCAAATGAGGTTTTAAGTCAGGGTCCATTTGACATGACTTTTGAGATCTAAAAATTGCTTTCGTTTGACTAATTTCTTAAAATGTTTTCTCTAGTTAAAAGAGCTTATAAAGAAATTAGTCCAATGTAACTTCTTGTATAAGGGCTTCCAAAAATAGGAAACTTTTATAGAGATAAGTTTTTTAACAAAAATTAAGATAACTTGGTCATAAATGTTTTGTACAGGAAACAAAAGTAAAAGTCATATCAAATGGACCTTTAGTCTGTTAGATTCTTCAATGCACTTAAGATTTTAAGCTAGAAAATAAGTCACTAAATAGTACAGAAGACTGGATCATGCTTATATAACATAAGTTTCTCTATTTCTACAACCGTTCATATTCAGAATAAGAACCTAAATTATTCATTTATAGCCAGGCTATTGTCCAAGTTAACTCGAAAGCTAGAATTTCAAGATTTTTCAAAGAAAAAAAAAAGAGCTGGCCCTGCTCATTGGGCTGATGGACTTCATGGGCCAAGCAGAGCAGAGCTCCTGCAGCCACACACCTTTGTGAGTATTATAATTTTTCTCTTTTTGGAACGATGTATCATAAGATTTCTTAGCTACCAACGTGAGACTCAACATTCTCACCGCCGTCACCGGCACATTTTCTGGACAAGGTACTATTATAGAATCGCTAGTGAAAGAAATGTAGTAAAGGGCGGAACCTAATCAAATTCCTATTTTGGGGGCCTTTTATTTATGGGGCCATAATAATGCTTAAAGTATTACAAGTTCGGTTCTATTCTGTGCTTGTTTGAATAAAATTATTATCTCATAACAATTTCGAGTCAAAGTCTAACTTTAATTCTTTACTACACATTCATAATCACCATCCACTTATTATCCTTGAAGTTTTGTAGGAACCACTATTCTTTTTCATTATAATCCCATTATAATTTTATCGAGAAAGTGTGAGTGCAATAACATTACATCTAGGCCCTATCTGGGCGCACTGAACTGGGAGACAAAATCAATTTTTATAACGTTGTGCCTACAATTGTTGACCAACTTGAGAGATGAAGGGCCCACTTTTTTGAATATAACGGCCAAAAAATCAATTTAAATGAGATTTTAATCGGCCCCAGACAGGATCCTAATGACATTGTGGCTAGACTATTTGGCTCCTTTCATCTTTCTATTCTTGTATAACCGGCAAATGACAATCGTCTTCTCAAAAAATTGTTCTTAATTGAAAAAAAATAAAAAATAATGTAGCACATACTTGGCCACGTCGGTCATGTACGTGTCGGGGGACGGTTTTTTCTCGACGTCCCCTGATATGTACATGCCACAGGGTCATGTAGCACCGTTCAATTGAGGTCCCGTTTGTCTTTCATTATTTCAAAAATATTGTTTGCTGCAGTAAGATTCTTCACCATACATTCACTTAATAAAATATTCTACACACAAATCAATAAAGTTATTTTAAATTTCAACAGTACATTTTTCAAAAAATAGTATTCGTTACTTTGAAGTGGTGGAAATTGACTGGTATGTGTCCACTACCAAGTCAACTCACATTGTTTATTGATTTTGACTTTTTACCGCCCACCAGTTTGGTTGGCTATTGAAAGTCTTGAAAACAACTTCGTATTCAACCTTGTGGAAAAATTGCCTCTTTGCCCAACTATTTCTATTTTTTCTATAGTGCAATTTGACTAGTTTCAAACTAATTAACAATTACTAGTAAAATAGTGAAGGTCCCCTATGAAATGGGCTTTGAGAATTGGGGGTTGATTGAAATGTGTTAAAAGTTTATCGACATTTTTCTGAGAGTTCAGTGGCGTATATGAAATATAGCACCTGTTTGAAACCCATTTTGAAAAGAATAGAAATTTTGGAATAGTGATTGACGTGAGAATGTGTGGTGGAAACGTGATGAAATTTTTTTGATTTGTGTGTAGTATTATTTTATTAAGTGAATGTGTGATTGAAATGAAGAATGAGAATGAGAAATTAGCCAGAGTCAAACTGGGGCATAATTAAAAGAAGCTATTTATTCTAATTCTTCTTTTTATTATAATTTAAAGGTTGAAGAAGAAAGCAGCCGTTTCTCTTTCTTGTTTGCTCTGACTGTGGAAAAAGTAGAAACTGCTTCTCNTTCCAAATATTACTAAGCCCCTGTTTGAAATCCATTTTGAGGATAATAGAAATTTTGGAATAGTTATTGACGTGAGAATGTGTGGTGGAAACGTGATGAAATTTTTTTGATTTGTGTGTAGTATTATTTTATTAAGTGAATGTGTGATTGAAATGAAGAATGAGAATGAGAAATTAGCCAGAGTCAAACTGGGGCATAATTAAAAGAAGCTATTTATTCTAATTCTTCTTTTTATTATAATTTAAAGGTTGAAGAAGAAAGCAGCCGTTTCTCTTTCTTGTTTGCTCTGACTGTGGAAAAAGTAGAAACTGCTTCTCCAACAAATCAACTCTCTTTCTCATTTTACACACAACGCAGTTGGGTATATGCTATTTTGGAGTTCAGGCTGTGCACTAGACAGCGATCCACTACTCAGAACATGGCTAACAACACGGGAGAGGGCACATCCAATGACTTTCTAGACCAAATCCTGGGTTGCGCGGGAACAGCCGAAGTCGCATCTCAGGCTCCGATGATGATGCAGTTAAACTCCGGCAACAGCTCGGGGAACCTTGGTGGCGTTGGCGTTGGACTCGGTGGTTCATATGGAGATCGAACTGGAGGTGCGGCTGGCGGAGGATTTCCGTTGGGGTTGAACTTGGAGCAATGGACAGGAGGGTTTATGAAAATGGACGATACCTCGAGTAGTAGAAAGAGATTCCGTGACGACGTCGTTGATTCCCGAGTTTCCTCTGCCGTTAGACCGGTATATTTTGAGTTAATTTTCTTTTAAAATTAGCAATTCTAGTACTGCAAGGGTCATTTTTTGAATTTTATTAATATATGGCGATTAGACAACCTTTTATGGATATATTCTTGAAGAATTATTTATCAAAATTAATTCTGATAATATATTTGAATTATGGTTGTATGTTATCCGGATTTCTTCTTTTTAGCAAGTGATAATTGAGATAGTTGTTTCGATGCTGTTAAAGTTGTTCATTTGGTATAATTTTGATGCTTAGAATTGTGAGATGGAGTGTCTTATTATGGAATCATCCTCAGTCACCTGATGTTGTTCCCTTCTTTTCCCCCCTTCTATAGGGTTTTCATGGGCAGCCAATGCCTAGTTCGGCTCCTGTAGTGCAGCATCCACCTGCAATTCGCCCAAGGGTGCGGGCTAGACGAGGACATGCCACTGATCCACACAGCATAGCTGAGAGGGTATGCATAATTCATAGTTGTTTCTATAGAACGGCTTCTAGAATTCTTTTTTCCACATATATCTGGCCTCATGAATCTCAAGGGGTCTAACAAGTCTACCAACTTTAGTGTCCATATGGTGTTAAGAAATAATTACTATGCAATTAAGCACTTATATCATTACAATGGGATATAACAAGACAACTTCATTCATTGAATGTCTTGTACTGCTCGCCAGATTATTTTTTTAACAACGTTGTCTAGCTAAATTTGTAGTCGTGAATAATTATGTCGTTAGGAAATTCTTCCGTGACAAATCATTGTTGCTGAGATGTAATGTATTTATTTTGTGTTAATTGTAATTGGGTTTTATGTAGTGATGCAATTGCAGTATTGCATGATGTCCACGTGATGTACTAGCAATTTTTCTCTGCTATCAGAAGTGAGATAATATGACAAGTTTTTGACTGTGTCATTCTTACTGTCATGCCATGTCATATTGTATTATTCTGTTACAGTTGCGCAGGGAGAGAATAGCAGAAAGAATAAGAGCATTGCAAGAGTTGGTTCCTAATGTCAACAAGGTCAGTCTTCTCTTTGCTTCTACTATCTATAATACACGGATTTAGTATCATAAAATCCGTTTTCTACATGAAGGGGTGGAACTGAACATTCTATCCACATAAATGGTAAAAAAATGACTTGTATTTACAACCAGATGAAAAAAAATATATTCATTTCTTAAAATTATGCTGCTGCTGCTGGAACTTGTGATCATACCTGATAAAGTGCAATTTTCGCTTATTTGGTCGAAGGGAAAAGATTACATTCTATATGTTTAAAAACTCCCATTCTATCATAGATTTACTTTTACACACAATACATTGGGAAGTTTTGTCATAAATGACATATTCTATACTTTTGCTAGGAAAAAAAATTGCCTAGTAAAACAGGACTTAGCTTTGGGATGAAGGGAGCCTTATTTTACCATGCAAGATAAAATTTTAAGCATCCAGCATTCAAATACACACATTGTAAGATTGATAACTACTAAACTTCACGCATAGAGACCATAATTAATCCTAATATGTCGTCTAGTCTTCCCTTTTATTCTAATGCATGATCATGATCTTTTAATGTCAATAAAGATCTTCACAACCATTGTACAAAGTATAAATGTAAAAACTTGTCTCCTTTTATTGGCCTTTATTTTACCCTTTTTCGTTATCTTATTGTTATGTATTAAGGAGTTTCTAATTCGTAAAAAATGAAATTGGACTTTACTTGTGTTGAAGAGGTCCATAGTGAATTGCCAACTTAAATTCAACCTCATAAAATGTTTTCTTACAATTCAGCTTACAGATAGTCATGTACGTGCTCAGTTGTCTTTTTCTGATGACACTGTTTATGGAACTTGTGCTTATTTGATTGTGGTGAATTCAACAAGTTTGTCAAACACAAGGTGCATCTGTGTAGCTGTATGTGTTGACATGTATATGTAGATATGCATATCCAAACTCATGCAGATGCACCTCTATCTTTGGGCCAAGAAACAATACTGGCTCATGTTCCTAATATATACACATTAACATCCAATCGAATGCTTCACTTGGAGAAAAAATAAAAAATACCCAGTGTTTTATAGGATTAGTAATTCGCGGTGTCTTTCTTTCATGAACCTCTATTCTCATTTTATTATAAAATTTTCTCATGACACATTTAAAGAAGAACCTTCCATACTCTTGCACTCAAAATCTTCCACATTCTGCCTTGCCCTGTTAACAATCATGATAATGAGAGCCTGTATGATTCTCATTAATTGGGGAAAAAATGAGTTTTGAATAGTATTTTTAGGAGAATGCGTGGTCAAAAATTAGGGAAATTTTTTTTTGTATACGTATAAAATATTTCATTGTGTGAATGTGTAATTGAAAATAATCATGTAGCAAACCATAAAATAAATTAATGGGTGTCAAACAAGCACCGAGTATTTTAGTTTTATAATGTATCTCAAAGGATTCTTAATACTCAAATTTAATATTTTTATACAGAGTGATAGGGCTGTGATGATTGATGAAATTGTTGAATATGTGAAGTTCCTGAGACTGCAAGTGAAGGTAAAGTCATGTTAAATCCCTCTGGACATGTTTATTTCTTATTTGATGGTCTCTCGCTGTAAGATTCAGATGCATCGTGAAGAGTTAGGAGGATGCTCCGTTTTTGCATTGGTAGGGTTAAATATGATGGGTTGTTTAACAAATGTAGATATCCTCATGAATGTTTCTTACTGGTTAATGATGACAAAAACGTTACATGTTTTTTCTTTGATTTGGTAACCTTCCATGTCCAGAGAAAGCTACTTTTTTTGGATCCATTGTCTTGTATGTTGAAGTTCTGTTATCTCGTACCATGGCTGCAATTAATATATAAAATATTCAAAATCCAGTGTCGCAACCCTAGGCTCTGAATTGGATGGCACTAACATTTGATGCAGGATATGTTCTCCTATCAAAGGCAACATATTAAATCGTTTGATCTCCTTTTCCCAATGCCAATAAACATTTCTTCTTACAGCCATTACCGATATTCACCTTTTCCAGAAATGGAGCCCTGAAGTCTGCCCTTAAGTAAAATTTCGATAACATAACTTCGTATTCCTTTCTCCTTATTTATATCATAAATCTTCCAGGTGTTGAGCATGAGTAGATTGGGGGGAGCAGGTGCAGTTGCACCACTTGTGACTGATTTCCCGGTATCATCAGTAGAGGTAATAATCAAAGCAAGATATCCTCTTTTAGCAGATTCTCAATGTCACTTATATATATCTTTTGTGCATTATTTCTGAAGGAAGAAGACAGTGAAGGTGGAAGGACTGAGTCATCTTGGGAGAGGTGGTCGAATGATGGTACAGAGCGGCAGGTTGCTAAACTTTTGGAAGAAAATGTTGGAGCTGCGATGCAATTTCTTGAATCGAAAGCTCTGTGCATCATGCCCATCTCTTTGGCCTCGGAAATCTACCGTACACAACCTCCCGACACTGGTATGCTCTCGACACCTGAATCAAACCCTCCATAATTCTGCAAAATGAAAATGACACTCGTACATTAATCTATCCCTATCCGAATCTTTATGGTCCAATGAGCCCCAGTTCAATCCACTTGTTAGCTCCCTTTTGGTTGAAATCTAAGTCAGATTCCATGTTTCAACTTCTTATTTACGTTTGTTAGAGCATTACTCAAGACAGGGTTTGACATTCGTGTAAAATAATGGAAACGTACCTATTCTGTCCTTGCTAGATCCATTAGAGGAGAAAACGTGAAACTTTTCAGTTTTTAAATTTTTTTTTTTTTCATTTGTATCAATGGTCGGACAATTGTTGCCAATTATGCTAGTGATGAAAGCACTTCTGTCGTGGATGAGATGGGGCTTTCTTATTGGTAGTGAATTTTGGGACCCTTGAAAAGAGGATGGTTGATGTACATATTGTGGTTTTAGTGTATTTGGATGAGACACATAATTCGAATACAATACGATACGAGTATGTTGATATAGCTTTTTAATAAAACTTAAAATATGTGGATATATGGACGGATCCAAGATGAACTATTTTTTTTAAAATAAAATCGGGCTAATGTGTAAAAAGGAAAAAGGGGGAAAATCACAAGTCAAGTATTAACTATGCATCAACTCAATTTTCAGACATAAAAAACTCAAAAATGCAAAAGTCAAGGTGTTAATTTTGTTTTAATTTTAAATAATAATATTATCAAATTAAATTGATTTACCCATTTCCACCCCACCAAACAACCGCCTTCCATCCCATTCATACCCTTGTGCATTTGTTTGTCGCCCTCCCTTTTTATAGTCGTCAACATCCATTCGCCATCAGCATTCACCCGTAGACGACTTCTTCAGCGATGAATAAGCATCATCGACTCGAATAGTAGATATAGAGGGAGAAACATAGCGATTGTTGGAGAATATCGACTGAGCATTCTCAATGACTGATCATCTTCTTCATTCGTGACTGGTATTGTAGGTATAATTTAAAACGATGTTTTAAAATTGAAAATTGAAAAACAGTCCCAATATAATTTATAGAGTACTTATTGGAGCAAATAACTTCAATTTTGATTGTCAAAATTTGGTTAATTGAATTTGTGACCAATGCAAATAACTGAGATTGGATAAATCAATGACATGTGACTAGATCTCTTGAATTTGTAATATGTGACATATGTACTTTGACATATGATCTGTAACTTGATCCAACGGCATGTGACCAAATCTCTTGAATATGTGATATGTGACCTGGGCCAATGGTCTGTGACCAAATCTCTTGAAAGTTGAATTCGTGACCTGTGACCTATAAAATACACTCTGACATATGATTTGTTACATGTGACAGTGACCAGATCCAATGGAAAGTGACAAAATCTCTTTGATTTGTGACCTAGCCCTTGTTTGGGCGTGATTTTAAGTTGTCAAAAAGTGATTTTATTACTGTTGAACAAAGCAACGGTCAAATAATGAACAAAGCTGCTGAGAGAGATAAGTCAAATATGTTAGTTCAACAGTTGTAATTTTGATTTCAAACAGTCCCAGACAAACTCCTAATCCAATAGTTCATGACCAAATCTCTTGAATCCATGATATGTGACCCGTGCACTTTGACATGTCGTATATTCAAGAGATTTGGTCACATAAACTCAATTGGTCTCAACTCCATCTATAATTGAAACTTAATCGGTTGGCCAAACCACCACCATTACCCCCATCTCGACAACTCTCCCTACTATTGAAACTTAAATGACTAAGAAGACAATTAACCGTACCACCAACACAATCCCCACAACTCTACCTACTGTTGAAACTTAAGCGGATGGGCAGGCAACCAAACCTACAACCAATACCATCCCCACAAACCCATCGCCTCCTCCACCACTAACACCATCATCATTCCATTTATAGATGAAGCCTAAACTCGAACACCTAGCCAACTAAAAATGGGGGTGGGGTCGAGTATTTTATTTAATATTAAAAAATGGTTTATCGCCTGATTTGTAAATAATTAAATCTCATTCCAGATTTTAGCACAATGATCTTTAAAACCAAGCAGTGGTGTAATTTCCACACAAAAAAAAAAAAAAAAAATGTTTTTACACCTAAAAATCTGAAATGGGTTGGGTCCTCTAAATCCGCTAGTGCGCGGATACATGTGCGTATATACATATGTAGTATTTTTTTATAACATAAAATTCAATATAATTTCATTATTATAGGAAAAAATTAAAACCTAATAAAAAATAGGTGTGTATATATTCAATAATAAATGTAAATTGTATAATTATCATAAAATAAATTACTTTCTTTGAAATTGTTAATTAAAAAATATTATTTATTTTCAATAAGTTATTGATAATATCAATAGTTATCTATCAAATGTAAAAAAGAATTTGTCTCATATTGCCAATTTATAATGAGTTTTGAAAGAGTTAAAAATCACCCTTCTTCTTCTTCTTCTTCTTCTTCAAGTGTCCTAAGGTATTCGATAAGTCAAGATTTCCTTGTCTATTTTTTCTATCAGTGTTTACACTATCATCTGTGTCTAGGTTATGTACTATTGAAAAAACTGTGTCAAGCTTGGCCAACTCGACTAGGTCTATAATTTCCTCTACCAATAACATTTCTACATTGAACATTTTCTCTGCTCGACCAGGTCACTCCGTCAGCTGTTGTACTAAACTGGTTTGAAATATTGGGAATTTTTGTTTTACAAAATCGAAATTTATTCTAGAAATTACCAGTTGGCTCAATCTGGCCCATTTGTTCAGTTGATTGGATCAGGCTTTTGAAACTTATTTATGGAGTCTTTTGGCATTCCACTTATATATGTCTCTATATACCGATGATTCATTCTATTGCTAAATCGCTTGATGTCAACCTAATTTTCTATATGATGAATTACCGAATCGACAAGTGGTGGCCCCCTATTGGAGGACGCTTATGTACAACAAGAATAATCCAACAGGTTAAAATGTCACACGTTTCAGGTGTAAGATCAAATATAATAGTTTTAAAAACATTCACGCCCAAACTTTTAACTAAAACATAATAAATAAATAAAATGCTATCCTCTTTTCAACTTTTATTGTTTTTCTCGACCCTCTACTCTTGCATTCACGCCTCAATTGTTATCCTTGCCCCCAATTAATTTACAATTCTCACGCGTGGGGGTGAACTTAGGGGCGATATAAGGAATCATGGGCGATTTTTCCTAAACTACTTAGGCCATGTTTGAGTTCCACATTCTCTAAAAATTCATTTTTGGTCAAACTCATTTTCATCTACACACTTTCTCAGTAAAATAATCCGTACGTAAATTCAAAATTTTTTCTTATTTTTTAGCTGCACATTCTTAAAAAAATAATAATCTATTTTCACAAAAATGAAGCTCAAAAAGCGTCTTAATATAGCTTTAAATAATGTGTCGGTGCAACATAACATGTAAATCTATATATGAAGAACTTGTTGTAGCATAATTAACCGTTGTGGTTGAAGAGTGAAGACTAAATTTGAGCTTCAATAGGAGCCAAAGGGCAAAAAAAATATTGGAAAAAAAAATAATAAAATAAAATTCCATGCCAGAGATACTTACACAAGTGACACACAAACACGTGTGAGGAGTTAAATGTTGATTGTAGAATGTGGGCCTATTACACGTGGAATTCGGTATGGATTTGGACTTTTAGAGTCTAATCATGGTCCATTACTTAAAATGGAACCCTACTCAGTTTCCCTCTTGTTCCCTTGCTCTCATCTTAGTTTGGATCTTACCACACTCATTCCAAAAATTTCTAACTTTAATTATCTCGTTTATGACATGTTTAATAAGATATATTTAAACTGCAATAAACAATAGTTGTACACGAAACATGCAAGCACTCGACATAACCTCTTTTCATCACGTATCAATTTGGACAAAATATGTTCCAACAAGACCCAGACACATGATATCTGCTAGTTGGTAGTGAAAGGATTCTTAGTACCTGCATACCTCAAAAGGGAGTCGTGGTGATCGTCAGGGATTCTAATATTCGATCGGTAACAAATATGTCTTTAGTTGATATAGTTCTTATTGAAGACTCAATCAAAAGGTTCCATTTCAAAAGTGAGAATTTTTAATAAGATGGTTTTAATTTTTTCTTTTTTATATTTTAATCTTTATTCAGTATTGTTCCTTCCAACTGGGGTAGGGTATCAAAGTGGAGTTTGGTAAATCAATTATACTTTTTATTTGTCCTATATGAAACAATAGTTTAATTAATTGGGCCAGCCTGAGGAAGATGGGCCCTTCCCTTGTAGCCTATTTTAGGCATTTGCCCTAGTCCCTAATAGAGAGGTGGGACATAGGTTTTGGTATCCAATGCTAAAAGGGTTTTAGGGAAAAAAATAAAACAGTTAGGATGACAATTTTATGATGAAAAAGAAATAAAAACATATGAGAATATATTTTCTTCAGTTTGTCTATAAAAAAATGAGTAGTATGCCAATGTAGTCCTTATGAATGAACACATAATGATGTCTATAGTTTCTGTCAATTTTATCAATAATGACAGTACGATTTCTTTTCAACAAACAATCAGTGCATTCGACAAACTTTGTCTAAATCCATTTGAGAGGAAACTTTATCATTCTTGAACTAATAAGAAAAAAGGTTGAAAAGGCATCTACGACTTGGGCATTATAAACCTACATTTTGTTTGTTTCAACTCGAAAAAGGAAAAAAATCAATTATATCAATAATGACAGTACGATTTATTTTCAAGAAACAATCAGTGCATTCGACAAACTTTGTGTGAATCCATTTGAGAGGAAACTTTATCATTCTTGAACTAATAAGCAAAAAGGTTGTAAAGGCACCTACGACTTAAGCACTATAAACCTACCTTTTGTTTGTTTCAACTCGAAAAAGGAAAAAAAAAAAACAATGTTTAAAATAGACATAAAGCATGCAAATATTTTATGTTTTTAGAAATTACTTTGAAATTAAGGTCACTAAAACTATTTCACATTTTGTTTATATTCTTAAACCATTGACTTCTTGTGTACTAGATCATGACATTCGACCTACGCATACTTGGGTCAACCGTTCGATTATTACTAAACTCGAATATTAATTAAAAATATGTTTGAGAGAAAATTATAAATTCAAAAACATAAATTTAAAGGCTTTACATTATTGCTAGTCTATATATTATTTAAATTGAATTTTTCTTCTTCTGTTTTGGATAAATAAACAATTAACTGTAAAGATGAATTGGTAGGATGGAGTCGTGCATTTTGCATATTTAGCCACTGTTTGGTGAGAATTAAAACAGGCTTATAGATTTCGATAAAAGTTGATGAAATGTGTGGTTGAAAAACTGTGAAACCCATAAAATACGTGGTGGGAATGAATTATTGACTTTGACTTAAATTAAAATTAAAATTTTAATCGGTACTAAGTAGAGTCTTAGGGCATGTTCTCTTTACCATTTTCAAATCATTTTCTGTTTTTAATTTTCCAAAAACAATGAAAATGCGTTCTCTTTCCTATTTTCGAAAATGCGTTTTTGAAAACAAGTTAAAATTTTACAAATAAAATTTAAAAATTCAAATTTGTCGCTTTGGGTGTTTTCAAAACAATTTTTCAAAATGTCAAAAATAACACATTTTCAACAATCTCAAAATGAATACTCAAAACACAAAACTCAAAATGAATTCAAAACTCAAAACATAAAACTAAAACACAAAGAGAACAACCCCTTAATATTTTGTATAAAAATTCAGTTCATATGGCAAGTTGCAACATACAACATTGCAGACTCATTCTTTTGTCTAGTATTGACATTTTTCATCGGTCTCTATCTGATGCAGGGAAAATTTATAAGAAAGACAAAAACCCCACAAAAAGAATTTCAAACAAGAGAAATTCAATAAAATTTTATTTCATTCAAAAACTGAATCTGCCTCAAATGGCTTACAACATTTAAATAGTGAAAAACCTAAGAAAATTCGGAAATATTACATAATAATGGAAAAATATTATTTTTTTCCATAA
>CAIGRH010071995.1:0-14048 GCA_903798295.1 Fraxinus nigra
GTAATTGTAAATGGAGGTAGCCAGGTGCAATTCAAGAATTGATGAAAAGGATTTTTATGAGATGATTTTTTTTAATTATTAACATTGATTATATTAATTTTTAGTTTCGTTCGGGGATTAAGTAATTTTCTCGATGAGGTTGAGATTTTACAATTTATGAAGCAACGTATAACTGGTAAAATGAAATGTTAGGATTATAGAGAAATTTAAGCCAAAAAACTGAAATTTTGGAATAATGGATTGGATAGGATAGGATGGGAACATCTTGGTGAACATGTGGAAGACTGAGGGAGAATAAGTTGGTGGGTGTCTGTGTCCTAACTTCTTCCATTTCTCAAATTGTCTAGGAAGAAGGTCGGGGCCAAAGCTTCTTGGTAGAACTGATGACTCAGGGGTAGAGTTTTACATTTATTTACTTTTGTCTTTGCTCATACTAGATTACTCTCACGAAAATAGTTGAAGCAGAGCCTAAAAGATGACTAATGATTCAATAAAGGTTTAATTGTATTAAGCGTGTCTTTTTACTTTTGATATTTCAGGGTCACAAAAGTTACGTGCCTAACATGATCAGTGGAGCATCACAAGCTGGTATAGGTGTCTTAGTTTGAAGCTTGCAGATGATATTTTACATGTGATTTAAATTGATATTATGATGGTTTCCAATTCTCTTTATGCCATACTATGTCGTCCAGGGAGAATTCGAAACTGGATACGAGAGAGGTGGACAGATACGTGAACATGTCCAACTTGCAAAAACTTTGGGAGTCTCAAAGTTGTTAGTTGTTGTGAATAAAATGGATGATCCTACTGTGAATTGGTCAAAAGAAAGGTGCTTGTTTGAATGTGATTTTTTTTTATCCTTACAGATATTCTCATGTTCATCTTCTTAATATGCTAATTCTATTTTCCTATTGCAGTTATGATGAGATTGAGTAAAAAATGATACCATTTCTTAGGACTTCAAGTTATAATGTAAATGGTGACCATCTAATTGACACTCTTTTTTTCTGAATGCCAACAATTGAATGCTCCTATTTTCCTTTTTGGGATGGCAAGAGGTAATTTCTTTCATCAACTGGTTATTTAGTTTCCAAAAGTAAGCCATTAGGTTTGAGGGTAGAATGAAAAGGACTCGAAATACTCATGTTCATCTAAAATTCCATGCTAATTCAATTGAGAGCACCCATTCTTTTTCGTCATCCTCCACTTGCAAAGAGCTTCTCCTTTCCCTTCCTCCTTTGTTTGGAAAAGGTAGAAGGGAATAATAATGTTCTTCTCTGCTTGTTTGCCTATTTCTGACTTTTGGTTTTTATAAATTATTTCTCATTTCAGATGTTCTATTTCTTCCAATATCTGGGCTTATGGGGTCAAATATAAAAACAAGATGAAAAACAATAAATACAGTACCAAGTAGTTTGCTTTGATTTTGAAAGGAATGACATCTACTACCAGTGGGGGAAATGGGAATGCCCCTCGTGGATGAAGTGTGGAGAGATCCATTTAAGGATGTTGGTATGAAAGATGGAAGAGCTTGTGGTAGTTCTTATTTTTTTTTTAATGTATTGGATTTTTACATGTTTCAAAATTGTTTATCTGAGTTTTGTATGAATATTGTTACATTTTGGAGTTCAGTTAATGATGAAAATCAATGATTGTACTAAAAATTATATAAAAGAATCTTAAAACACCACCANCAGTGGGGGAAATGGGAATGCCCCTCGTGGATGAAGTGTGGAGAGATCCATTTAAGGATGTTGGTATGAAAGATGGAAGAGCTTGTGGTAGTTCTTATTTTTTTTTTAATGTATTGGATTTTTACATGTTTCAAAATTGTTTATCTGAGTTTTGTATGAATATTGTTACATTTTGGAGTTCAGTTAATGATGATTATTGGAGTTACTTGATATTGTTATCTTCTATTTTGTTTTGTGGTTGATTTATGTAAATCATTGTACAATTAGAAGAATTTAAAATAATAAAAAAATGTAAAATGACCTAGGACACCGTTCGCTGAACGTTGCGGAAAGTGTCTACAGCAACGTTCGTGGAACGTTGCTGACGTTACCGTAGGGTCTACGGCAACGTTCGCTGAACATTGCAAAAAGTTGGAACTCTACGGTGACATCAAAACCCGCAACGTGCACCCGAACGCTGCAAAAGGTCTATGGTAACGTTTTTCATGCGTTGTCATAGGCTGTTTCTAGTGTAGTGATTTCTTTTACATATACATGGTTGAATGCTTTTTAAAGAATTATACATGCTTCCACCATCATTAGTTGTACCCAACTTTTCGTTTCTTTCAAATCCAATGGTTTCTACTAATTGGTTTCTATTAATTAATTCAATTTTCATGCATTAATTGGTTTATGCTAATTCATTTTTTAATTGCATGTATGTGTACCCATGATAGCTTCTTGTGCCCATTTTTTACGTTTCTATTTTAATTAACTTTTGTGCGTTAATTGGTTTCTGGAATTAGCTATCAAGTTTTTGCTTCTTCTTCTTCTGCTCTAAGACACATCATAATTGGTTTATGAAATTCACGCCATAATATGTGAATATATTTCTACATGTCATCAATTTTTTTTTCTTTTTACTCAATTCACATTAATAGTTCAAGCGAATATTTTACGGGTTTATAGTTAATTAATGGTGTGCAATTGACTGTTTTATCATCTTCTTTTGATGTTTAGTTATAAAACATCAATTATTAAATTCATTTGTAATTGTTGTTGCTCTTGAAGTAACACAACATTATAATTAATATTTCTGAAGAATATTAATTGTGGATATATCTATTATAAATAGTTTGTTACTGCTCATGAAGTAGCACAATATAATAATTCATATTCTTGAAAAATATTACTTGTTCTTGAATAGCATAACTTATAATTTTCAATAATCCAGAAAAATATCGACATATTGCTCTTGAAGAAGTAATAGTAATATACAACGTACTATCGAAATAACACATGTTTCGAAAAACATATTATTTTAAATTAGTGTTTATCCTTGAAGGAAAACATGTAATTTATGTCATGTTGATATTGATTGCTTGATTTTTAATCAAATATTTTTAAACTAATTGTATTTCATTTTACTTTATTGTCTAGTTAATCAAATGACAAACATCGCAAAACTTGAGTTTATCGCACTTGACATATCTAGCAAAAACTATTTGTTATGAGTACTCAATATTGATATTCATCTTATCTCAAAAGGTTTAGGAGAGATAATAAAAGAAAGAAATGAAGAATTCCTGCAGGATCGTGGAAAATCAATTATCTTCCTTAATCATCATCTTCATGATGGATTAAAAAGTGAATATCTCATTGAGAAAGATCCACATGTTTTTTTGGAAAAAAATAATTGAAATATTTGATCTTTAGAGGACTATAGTTCTATCCAAAACTCGCTATGAGTGTGGATGTACCTTCATTTGCAAGACTTAAGTTTGTTAGTTAGTACAATTCTGAAATATTCAAAATATGTTCAAAATTGATCTTGTGTGGAGAAAAAATCACTGATGAAGATATGTTGGACAAAACTTTGTTCACTTTTTACAATTCGAATGTGCTCCTGCAGCAACAATATTGTGAACGTTGTTTAAAAAAGTACTCAAAACTCATATCTTGTCTGGTTATAACTGAACAAAATAATGAACTGCTAATGAAAAATCATGAGTTACATCTGGTTTCTACCATTGTCTAAACAAATGGTACGACATTGCCTGAAGTAAATATAATATCAAGAGAAGGACGTGAACGTGGAAGCGGACTCGAACAAGCACGTAGAATAAATCATGAACAAAATAATCAACAAAACTATTAGTGTTAGGTTTGATAGTTTATGATGTAATTGGCATGTCTCTCAATAAAAAAGACTAAATTGGATAGGTTATAAAAGTCAAGTAGTGGGTTGTGATTTTCGTATTTGAGTTGTATAGGTTCTAGGGTTCAAGTTTCAAAAGAGAACAAAAAACGGCGTTGCAATTTCACTAGACTATTGTGGACTTCACTTGAGCGGCAGAAATAGAAACATTTTCGCTAGACTGCCGTCGGGTCCTCGCTCGAGCGACAAGCCATCGCTCGACTGTCATCGAGCTCTCGCTCAAGCAACAGGGTTAGCTAATAATTTTTTAATCGTGATTTCAAGGCTTTTTAACACTAACCCTATCATATAAATACCAGAATGTCACGGAACGTAAATTAGAAGGATGAAACATAGAGAGAACTTGAGAGCTTCATCTTTTCATCTTCCAATTCATTGAGAGACTTCAAACTTCATTGATTTGATTATACTTGGCGAAGAAAACATCAGTTCTAGTTAATCCAAATACCAAGCTTATTGAGGAATGCAGAGTTCTTCAAGAATCCACAAAGCCAAGGGTTAGAGAATCCAGGAAGGCTTTGATATTGCAGTCAAGGAGTTGGTGCGAGAGCGCACAATCCAAGAGGGCTGTTAGATTGCAGTCAGGAATTGGTGTAGGGGCACGCAATCCAGGAGGGTTGTCAGAATCTCATCAGGAATTGTTACGAAGCACGCAATCCATGAGGACTGTATTAACTTCAGTTAGGAGTTCAGAAAGTTTGTGTCATTGTCTTGTCCGGATTACTGTAAGTTTGATTGTTTATAGTGAATTTTGATTGGTAAAGCGCTCGGAGTTTTTATCCAGGGTTCCTCTATGAACACTCCGCATGTTTTTTACTGCTTTATTTACTATTTTCATATCATGCGATATTCAAACATATGGTAATTGGACTGTATACTTAACCATCTAGAGATAATTATATAGTGACTTGTTGCTGGTTAATTACAATTTCTAATTCCGCATTCACACCTATTCACCCCCCTCTATGTGTAATTTGGGTTGAAGCTCGTAAATTTCAATTGGTATCAGAGCCCAAATTCGTTCCTTGACCTGTTTATCTAGATGAGTAATTCATTATCCATCTCACCATATTTTGATGGCAGTAATTCTATTTACTGGAAGGTTAGGATGAGAGTCTTTTTAAAATCCATAGATGAACATATTTGTCTTAGTGTTATCAATGGTTGGGCTGCACCTAATTCTATGGTTTATAGTAAAATAATCCCCACCCAGTTGCAATTGGACTAGAGTGAACTTAGATGAATGTAACTGGAACGGCAAATCCTTACATGCCCTATTTATGGCAATATCCCCGAAAGAATTAGGCGAGTGTCTATTTGTGAGATAGCCAAAGAGATTTGGGATATTCTACAAACCACACATGAGGAAACTCAGACGGTTAAGAACTCTAAATTGCAAATGTTAATAACTAGGTTTGAAGGAAGATGAAACGTTTGATGATTTTTATGTGAGTTTAAATGACATAGTAAATTCTAGTTTCAACCTAGGCGAGAAAATCTCGGAGCCTAAGATAATAAAAAAAAATCTTAGATCCCTACCAGAAAGGTTTAGACCTAAAATCTCGACAATAGAGGAGAGTAAGGACTTAGATCCCATTAAGATTGAAGAGTTGGTTGGATCTCTCCAGACTTATGAACTAACATTAGCTATACCTACAAACGATAAGTTATTGACCTTAAATACTGTGAGGAAAAGTCATAGAGAGTGCTCGGATTCAAATTCTCCTAATGAAGAGGAGTTAGTTTACCTTGCTAAAAAATTTCGAAAATGTTTAGGAATAAACAAAAACCTCAAGAGAAGTATAGAAGTAGTTCTAGTGGATCTAGAAAGAGTTCTAAAATTTTGGGGTGTCATGATTGTAGAGATTTTGACCACTTTAGGAGTGAGTACCCTAACAGTAGGAGAAATCCAGATAAGGCTACAAATGTTATTCTCATTGATGACGAGTCCGAATCGGACAATCAGAGTGAGAAACCCACTTGTGATGAATTTGATAAGGGGAGTGAAAAGGCTGAAAACGTAAGTAGGCCGAGGATTCTGATAATGATGAAGATATCCATGAGGCTTATGATAAGATGTATGAGGAGAATCTTAAGATCTAACTAAAAATAAAGTCTTAAGTATGAGAGTCACGGAACTTAAGTCGGAAAATGAGAAACTCTTAGCGTACATCCAGGAATCTACCTCAACCTTGAGTGAGTTGAAATCCATGAATGAATCTTTAGACATCCATGTTAGGAATCTCACTAGTGAGCTTGAGCTAATAAGCTGATAGTTGAAAATGAAACATTAGAAATCCAAGTTAAAAATCTTCTGAGTGATCTAGAGTATTCCAAGTCTCAACTTCTTGCATTTTCTAGTGGTTCTAAGAAGGTAGATAACATTCTGGAAATAGGCAAGTTTGCTTGTAATAAGGGAGGTCCGTGATATAATAAAAATGATCATAATGTTACTAATACGTCTAAGACCACTAGCTTAAACATGTGCCTAACCCTGAACCTAAGAATAAAGGATATGTAGGACATAGACCTACTAGACACTAAATGACCTGCCAACCTAGGAATAGACGTCAGCGATCACATACATTTGGTCCTAGGTTATCCCTACACGTTTTCATTGCGGTGAGTTAGGACACATAAGGCCTAGGTGTCGCCATTTCCTGAACAAAAATAGTAACCGGAGCTTAAATAGAAATAAGAATCAGGAGATGGTTGGTCAAATTGACTTTCTTACTAATCAGCTGAGTCAATTGACCAAGTTAATGATATAGATGACTGAGAATATTCCTGTCACTGGGCAAGTTTGAGCGAAGAAAAGTCATCTAAATTTTGAAATAGATCACGGTACTCTTAAATGTATGAGCATTTGCATACCTAACTGATTAGGTATTTTTGGTGCATGCTTGTACTTTATCATTGTGTGACATTGATTTATGCATGCACCATATTTGTTTATTTGTTTTATATGAGAAAACTCATGCATATTTTTCTTATATTTTTTATTATTTACTTCTATTTTTATTTGTGTGTTTGATATTTTTTTTATACTTAATGCATTCATGCTTTAAATTTAAAACAACAACAAAAAATGGAAAATTGTAAAAAAATGCGGAACATTGTTTTTACAGCATAATATATAGTATACTTACTTGATTTTGTTGGTTGTGATCAAGCATGAGTTTAATCGATGGGCTGTAACATAGTTTCCGCTACTGGTTTAAGTTATTTATGGAGTACTTAGTATAGGTATCTTCATATACTATCTGCACTACACATACTATGATATTGCTAGTAGGACTCTACTGCGTATGTGAGATTTGAGATGTCAATCACATGTTAGTAAGGTGACTTTGAACATGAATTGACCTTATTTATTAGATCTAAGCTCAAGTTTATCCTCGTTAATAAAAAGCTCAATATCTTATGTTATTCTTCGGAGCCTATTTGACTTGAACAATTAAACCTGCAATGTTTTTCATAACCTGGTGTCTAAGGTCAACTGACTTAGGTTAATCGGTCTAAAGTTCGCTACATGGGTCATTTTAGTCGCTTGATAGAGAAGAGCATGCACTTAAGATGTGAAAAATAATTATGAGCTTAAAATATTGAAAGATGTGAAAATAAAATTCAGGGGGAGAAAATAAATTATCTGTACAAAAAGAGATTTTCTGTATATGCTCTAATGTGCTTTAATTGGTTTGACTTTCATAAGTAGAAGAATACCCTTATTGGAAGTGGTGTTTAGCAAGTCATATCTCACAAAATTAAGGATTGAAATCCTACTGCCAAAAGATTAGTGACACTTTACACACATGGATCATTTATACAATTTACTTCATGTTAACTTGAGTCACGTATGTGGGAAGGGTTACCGTCATTGCTCATATTTATGTATGCTAACAACTACATTTTTAGGTTATTGTATGTTAATTCTCGGTTCCTTGTCATTTTGTGACAAAATGGAGAGTAGTATAATTTTTGCTGATGGAGTAGATATTTTTGGATATATATAATATTTTTGACTTGACATAATGCATCTAAGAATTAGACTCAAAGGCATTAAATGATAACGTCAGAATTATTAGATTAAATCTCGATATTTTGTAGTATCAATGTTTCGTTTTGGTATGTTGAATTGCATTAATATTACGTCTTAATTTAGCTTATAGTATGAAACTGAAATGATATGTTATGTGTTTAACTGCTTAGATTAACTGCTTGAAATGCTTTTACACTTATTATTGTTTCACATACGTTTTACACTGAGTATTTGAGTTGTCTATTTCAGAAAACATGTTTTGATAAAGGAAAAGCAAAATTCAATCAAGATAGTTAGTGTTGGTAGTGTCAGTCATTGTGTCTATAATCTTTTCACTATTACTTTGACTTTTGATTGTAGTTTTGTCATAGAATATCAAATGGGAAGCTTGTTAGGTTTTGATAGTTTAAGATGTAATTGGCAAGTCTGTGAACAAATAGGACTAAATTGGATATGTTATAAAAGTCAAGGAGTAGGTTGTAATTTTCGTATTTGAGTTGTATAGATTCTAGGCTTCGACTTTAAAATAGGACAAAAAACTGCGTCGCAAATTCGCTAGACTGTCTCCAGGACTTCGCTTAAGCGGTAGAAACAGAAACATTTTCGCTAGACTATTGTCGGGATCCTCGCTCGAGCGACAAGTCATCGCTCGAGTGTCGCTGAGCTCTCACTCGAGTAACAGGGTTAGCCGAGAATTTTTTAATCGCTATTTCAAAGCTTTTTATCCGGCCCATTCAACTCTAATCCTATCATATAAATACCAGAACGCCACAAAACGTAAATTAGAAGGTTGAAACATAGAGAGAACTTGAGAACTTCATCTTTTCACCTTCCAATTCTTTGAGAGACTTCAAACTTCATTGATTTGATTATACTTGGAGAGAAAACATCAGTTCCAGTTAATCCAAATACCAAGCTTACTGAAGAACGTGGAGTTCTTTAAGAATCCACATGAGATAGACGAATTCACAAAGCCAGAGACTGGAGAATCCAGGGGCTTTGATATTGCAGTTGAGGAGTTGGCGCAGGAGTACGCAATCTAGGAAAACTATATTAACTTCAGTCATGAGGTCATAAAGTTCGTGTCGTCGTCTTGTTTGGCGGATTGTAAGTTCGATCATTTATAGTGAATTTTGACTGACAAAGTGTCCGGAGTTTTTACCCAGTTGGAATTTCTCTGTGAACACTTCGCGTATTTTCTACTGCTTTATTTATTGTTTTCATATTCTACGATATTCAAATATAAGGTGATTGGATCTTATGCTTAACCATCTAGAGATAATTAATTAGTGACTTGTTGCTGATTAATTACAATTTTTAATTCCGTATTTACACATATTCCCCCCTCTATGTGTAGTTTGAGTCAAACATTGTAAATTTCAATTAGCAACAAAGCAATAATTTCAAAAGACACAAAGTAAAAGACAGTGGCGCATCCAAAAAGGAACATGAAGAAAATTGCTTTAAATGTGAAATGAAAGGACGTTGGGCACATACCTGTCGTACGACAAAAAACCTTGTGAATCTGTACCAAAAATCAATCAAGGGAAAGGTAAAAGTGGAGACAAATTTTGCTAATTATTATGTTCCCATTGATGCATCTCATTTAGATGTCTCTAATTTCTTTGCTGATCCAAATGAAATTATTTGCCACTCTTTTTTCCTAGCTCAAGCTTTGTCCCATTGAATTTTTTTTATAAGATTTTAATGAGACATTATCTTATTACTCTAATTTTGTTATAATTATATATTCTTTTTTCCTTTGCTTGGTATTTTTATCCCACTGAGTTTTGTCAAATTAAGTTTTTTTTAATGAGATAGCTATTCTGCAAATANTGGAGACAAATTTTGCTAATTATTATGTTCCCATTGATGCATCTCATTTAGATGTCTCTAATTTCTTTGCTGATCCAAATGAAATTATTTGCCACTCTTTTTTCCTAGCTCAAGCTTTGTCCCATTGAATTTTTTTTATAAGATTTTAATGAGACATTATCTTATTACTCTAATTTTGTTATAATTATATATTCTTTTTTCCTTTGCTTGGTATTTTTATCCCACTGAGTTTTGTCAAATTAAGTTTTTTTTAATGAGATAGCTATTCTGCAAATAGTTATCAAATGAGGAGTGTTATAAAATTATGAGATAATTATTGATTTCTATTTATTTTTATCAAAATAATTAGATAAATTATATCTACTTTGGAAAGTTTATTTTACTCAGGTTGCAATGCAACTCTCATTTTAAAATCTATAAATATGAGGTTTTGTTCTCAATAAAATACACTTGAATTTTGAGTTTTTAATTCTTCTCTTATATTTCTTTCTTATTTCTTTAGATTCACTTAAAATAGACAATTCCATGTTTATTTGAAATAACTTATTTTGAGACGTTAATTAAGTCCTTGTTTGAAGCCTTTATTTTGGAAAAAAAAAAATGATTTTTTGAATAGTATTTTTTGAAAACGTGTTGCTTAAAATAGGAAAAAATTTTTTTTGAATTTACGTGCAAAATATTTTATTGCGTGGATGTGTAATTAAAAATAGTTATGAGAATTAAAGAATTTTATTTGAAAGGACAAACATGGGCAAACTATCAAAGTACTTTCCTTCATATTCAAAATTCAAATAAAAAACTAATAAGAAAATAAAGAGAACATACACTGGCAAGTTTACTATTAACAACAGAAAAAAAACCAAAAATATTATTCAATTAAGTTGTCTAATCCGTATACAAACGATTAAAAGTCCTAACATGTAATCAGAGAACCCACAAATTAAACATAAATCTTCTGTCAGTTGTGTACAACAATCTACGTCGAGGGAAAAAAATCAAAAATAAATTAAAAGAAAGGTCCGTCAGCGAAGGAAACTTCCCAACGTGGTTACACCTACAATTATATTAGTGGGAGAATTTTGGTGATAAAGGTAAAATCACATATACCATAAAAACATAATAAAGAATTGTCGTACAAAGATGAGAGCAAGTATTACTGTCTAGAAAAACAATAATTATGAACGACTACAAAATTGATTAATCCTAATTTGAACAAAACTTGACAGATGATCCATTCCTTTTGTCATCTTCTCTTAGATTTCTCAATTGACTTCCTTTTATTAAGACCCAAATGTTTTTCAGTGTCTTCCTCGTCTTCATCACCTCGTTTTATCCTCTTCTTGCCTCCAGTTTCTTTGATTTTCTGCAAAAGTTTGAAGAAAATAAAATCGCAATCTTAAATTTATGGCCTAGTAAAAGTCACGATTCAACATAAGGAAAAGAAAATCAATATTTTAGTCACAACTCTTCATCAACTTAAAAGAATGGTAAATACATACCATCTGAGATATTCTTTTGGCCTCTGCAACACGTTCCAACAGTTGCAAAACCTCCTCTTCCTTAGCAGGATACTCGGGTAACTTTTTACCTGAAACAGAAGTGAGATCTTGGTCTATAGAAGCTCTACACTGGAAAACTTCTTCCAATACATTATAGAAGCACTCTTCTTACCAATCAGCTTCTCTATTTGCGTGTACCATTCAACCTCATACTGATTTATCAACGATATTGCAACCCCAGAGCGTCCAGCACGAGCAGTTCTTCCAACCCGATGTATATAATCCTAAAGGTATTTCACAAAATGCCAAGTTAACATTAAGCTGCCGTATGGGCTCCATTAAAATGAAATTTTGGGAAAAAATGTATTTTGGAATAATGATTTTTTGGAGAATGTATGGTTAACAAATAAAGAAACGTTTTGACTTTACGTGTAATATTATTTTATTGAATGTGTGGTTGAAAATGAGCTTTAAAAAAAATGTATTTTGAAATAATGGAGCCCAAACAGGGGCTAAATTGACAAAACCAGAAGACTACAAGCATATTTGGCTCAGCTTAAAAAGTTACAAACTAACTGTTATATGGTCAAAGTTAGAAATAAATTAATTTAAGCAGCGCAAGTTGTCCAAACATGTTTGGTGCTATTAACCCTAGGCAAAATGCTTTATTTGTAACATTCTAGTGGAGTATCATTTTCTTAGCCTCATTTTTATATTATGAATAGTATATCATCCCCGTAACAAACATCAAAAGAAGCAGGTTGCGAGGCTTTCCATAAAACCATAACAATTTGGAATCCAAATATATTGACAGAGGAAACCTTGAAAAACAATTTGGAATCCAAATAATTCACATTATAACATAAGATACATACTTAGCAATAAATTTACAATGCACATTGAAATTTGATCCCGAAGTAACTCAGTTCTCCTAAGTCCTAACCTCAAGCAAGGCAAGAAACATAACCATTATAATCCCATCAGACGTTGTCGTGCTTATGAACTAAAGGTGCAACAATTTGGCAGTTTAGCTTGATTGTGTGTGAAGTAATGGTTGGATGTATTTATACCCTAATAGTTTTCCTATTATTCTTCTAGGGTATCATGCAATTCTCTTCCATATTAAGCACAAACTTACCAATCTGCAGTGCATGTGGCAGAGGGACTGCCACATTCTCCAAGGAATTAAAATGCATCCTAATTTTTTAAGAGAATGCGGAAGTTACCTTACTGCCACAGACTGTTAATGGGTAATCACATTTTACAAATAGCATTATTCGTGAGAAAAAGGTCTAGGTTGATTTATTCACTAATTACCTTTTCCTATTATTCTTCTGGCCTCATGCAATTATCTTCCTTACTAATTTTGTTTGTTTGTTTGTTTTTTTTTTTTATCAAAAAATAAAAAATATTTTTTTTTCCTTGCAGAGTGAGAATAAAATTATAAACAGAAGTTTGGACTAATATCTGATAATTAAAACAGGAGATGAAAGCAGCAAAACATAATCTAAATTGCGTAAACAATGGCCAGTTAACAGGAAATGAGAACTCAGAATTGTATACAGAGGTAAAGGGACACATTTGGAACAAGATATTATTGAAATCATGCAGAATAAACCTGGACCTTTGAGTTCATGGGGATATCATAGTTGATAACCATATCTACAGATGGAATATCAAGTCCTCTACTGGCAACATCAGTACAGATAAGTATATCGCACTCTCCCTCCTTAAATTTGTTTAAGGCTCCAAGTCTTTTTGCCTGCAAATTAATATCAAAATAATATCAAGTGGATGAAAATAAATCACCTTTGAATAGAATGTTCTACGATTTCAGAAATATACCTGGTTCATTTGACCACTAATTGGAATGGCACTAAACCCAAGGTTCCGAAGAATGTAAGCCAAAAGACGAGTTGCATCACACGTTCGAGTGAAGACCATAGATGTCTTTCCTGACATCTCGGTGAGAATATGAACAAGATAGCAATCCTGCAGCAAAATAAAAGATATGAGTCCAAACTAAAGAAACAGCATGAAATAGTTTAGCACAGAAATATCTTACGACTTTTACTTCACATGGACTCATAATATGTAATAACAACCCTACTATTTACCAAAAGTGTTGATTCAATTTTCCCATCCTATCCAACCGAAGCACAATTCTAAAATGACTCAAATAAAATCCAATAATCACTGAATTGATGGTCATACTGGTTTAGCAAAACATGCAAGTAATGTAACAGTAAACCCTCTCTTGCATATACCCCCTAAAAGGGGAATGTGAAGATGCAGGATATACAGACCTTATGCTTAGAAGGAACAAAGCGGTACTGTTGCTTCAGTGTATCAACAGTCGAGTATTTTGATGCAGCTTCAATCTGTATTTAAACATAAAAAATTGAAGCAAATATAATCTGAGAAATTACCCCAAAAATGACAAGGAAAGAACAAGGGTTAATCCACCTTTACAGGATTTTTAAGACAAGCTCTCTGGAGCTTTTTGACCTGTAACATTGAGAGAAGAACTCATCAGGTAATCTAGACTATTTCCCACCACAGTGCCATTTATTTGCATTTAACTCATCTGCATCTCATTTTATTGTGTAGATTATTTGACACAAACTATATAAGGAGCACAAAGAAGCAGAGCTTAATAGACAAACTGCCACATCCAAAAAGAGAATTTTTTTAAAAGAACTCTGTCCAGGATTATACTCTCTCTCAAGTCTCAAGTAAAGCAGGGGCGGGTCCACAAAGGACTGCCTAAGAAAATGTAACTA
>CAIGRH010072010.1:0-12211 GCA_903798295.1 Fraxinus nigra
ATTTTGTTGCGCAAGTCACTCCTGATTATTACATTTTACGAATTACCAGCATATTACAATGACTTTAACAGTTTAACTACTTCATATCACAGATTCACAATTTACATCAATTATATCATATGCCAATATAAACTTGGTGGGCAACGGCCAACAGGGCAAACCTATTAACATTTAACAGGTTCGGTCACTTTAGTGATTCACAAATCACAATAATCACAACTCACAAGAAATTCAAGAATCACATTTCACAAGAATCACAACACAACTACACAAGGAAATGAACAAAAAAAAGAGAGAAACTCACAGCTGGGATTGAGCGAGACCGATCCCCGTCGCCGTCACCACTCACCACACGAGTCACGTCGGAGTCTGGACGGTCAGAGACATCGAGGTAGCAGCAACCGAGTAACCTGTGAGGCACAGCATGCAGCGGATCGCCTCGCCTTCAGCTTATCTCCTCTACGGTTTGTTCTTTGTTGGGTTTCAATTGGAATTGCCGAATTGGGGATTTGTTTGTGTGGCTATGAGTATGGGTTGTAAATTGGCCCAATTAATTGGGCCTTATTATTTGAAAACAAGGCCCAAAAATGCACTTTCTTCACTGCCCAAAGAAAAACGGTAACAAAGAAAAAAAAATTCCTCACCATCGGCTGCCTTCTTCACCGCTCTGCTTCCCGACGGCTCTTCAAGCTTCCAGCGGACCCAACAAGATCGACCGCGGAGGCTGGCCAGGTGCTGGGTCCACCCTTGTGCATGCCCACAGTGTACAGGACAAAAACTTCTCACTAAGCTCAATATGAATTCTATATTAATGTATTGCCTCCTCTTCAAAATACCCAACAACTCTATGAGCCAGTATGGGAGACAGCAAGTAGAGCACGAAGAAAGTATTGAAGAAGATTCCCTGAACAGTAAGCACCAACAGTTTCTCATACCATTTAGGCTACACAAGCTCTACCATGGTCATCAAGTGCATCCTCTCATTTCCAGCTTCTACAAGTAATGCTTTAATCTATCCACCACTTTGCTCAAACTCGTGAAGAGACCTGAGATGCAACAACATTCCCCCCACCATACCAGGAACAACGGCCATAGTTCCAAGCATCGATCGCTTGACACCTATACCAGGAACAGATTCAGTACTGGATTACAAGTCGGGCTAATACGTGAAAAAAAATTATAAATGAAAATCTTTTCATGTCCCCCTTACATCCGTCCCTATATGTAAAAATTCATTACACGATCAATTAATAATTGTAATTCTAGATTGATCAATTAAATTATTTAAGTTCTAGCCAATTAATAATTTTAATTAAGCAGTCAAATTGATAAATGGTTTATTGTTCAAATGTCGTCGATGATCATTTTGTTGACGATCACAATAAACCTTTTAAGTTCCGAAACTCATACGCCGAATTAAAGATCGATAATATAACATAGATTCTTAACCAATTAATTTCTACTGTTAAATAATTTAGTTAAGAATACTTTCATTTTTTATGTAAATAGTGAACGTCTATTCCCTAGAAGTTCAAATTCAATAAACAGCCGTGATTCTCGTGCTGTCTATCTTGCTAGTAAACAAAAAGTTTTAAAATATTTTTCAAATAGTCTTACATATTTTCGTGAGTTTCTTGAACAAGGACAGAAATGTTGAAATCTGTTTGGACCCAATTACTTTTGTTGACGTTGAAAAATGTATAAGCAAAATCCAAGCCAACTTAAGAAATCAACACAAATTCCGATGAGTATTGATCAATGGATTAATATATGCATATCACAACAATCATCTTTTCCTTTCTAATTATAGGAGATATTTGAAATACAAGAAAATATGATAAGTTTGTACCCCCTTCTCTCTCAGATCTTTTTTCTTCTTCTTCCATTTCCTAGGCCTTTTATAGGAGAAATCTGCATGCATGTCGTACTCTCATCTTGTCAATCATAATACTGAGCTAAAGAAGTACACTTGTTGGCGTAAGGGGATTGGTAGCCGANATTACTTTTGTTGACGTTGAAAAATGTATAAGCAAAATCCAAGCCAACTTAAGAAATCAACACAAATTCCGATGAGTATTGATCAATGGATTAATATATGCATATCACAACAATCATCTTTTCCTTTCTAATTATAGGAGATATTTGAAATACAAGAAAATATGATAAGTTTGTACCCCCTTCTCTCTCAGATCTTTTTTCTTCTTCTTCCATTTCCTAGGCCTTTTATAGGAGAAATCTGCATGCATGTCGTACTCTCATCTTGTCAATCATAATACTGAGCTAAAGAAGTACACTTGTTGGCGTAAGGGGATTGGTAGCCGAGCTCAAGTTTGTCAGTTAATCATGAGTTACTGGCACAGGTGGTCCCCAACAATTAATGCATTACTTAGGAGAGAAGCTAACACTTTTGATTGGAAGATAGTGTGGGCGCCGACGTGGGGTCTTTACACATGTACCTTCCTAATTGGTGATTTGCATATTCTGTCAGTGATCTCCAATCATTGTTACTGTTCTGTCTCGAAGGAATACATAAGCTTTCTGGGTAAGTAGCAAAGAACCGAGCTGATCTCACACACCCGAGCTCGCATTTTCATCTCATTATTGGATATATTAAATTGGACTAATTGACCTCGGAGGTCGGTGTCAACAGTTACCCCCCAGGTCAAGTCTTATTTAGGTAAGGGTCTGACCTCTTTTCAAAATACTCTGGCACAATTTCCAATTTTTGCAATTATTACACTTCTTAAATGTCAGAGACACATGTCGCTTTGTGGACTGTGAAGCACCTTCCTTCTTCCAGAAGCATTAATTAGCAGCCGTCAATTGTTTAATCTTCCTTCCAACGGTTTAGATTCTGTCTTTTAACATTCTCCCATTTTCAAATACCCTTTTCACTTTTCATTTCCTCCATTTTAGCATTTTATACATCTCAGATTTTTGCTCTACGAATTTTTTCGTCTTTTCCCATTTTTCTTGAGTGAGGTTGTCGCACAGGTATTCTTTTTCCGATTAGAATACCTTTTGTATTTATTTTTCTCTTCACTTTGCTTACATAAGTTCGCACGAATCTCGTGTGCAGTCCTAAAGAAATCAACAGGAAGAATCTGCACCATCTTCGTCCACCCCATCTTTTAGTTCTTCATCTGCCGGTTCAGATTGTCAGCAAGTGCTTAAGCCCATTCTTATCACGTCAGTTTTCCCTTCACCTTTTCCTCATATCCCCATATCAAACTCGCCTAGGAGTATGGAGCAGAGACGTAAGATAAGAGAGGAAAGAGCACGAGAGAGCAGTAGTACAGACAAAACGTGGGGGCAAGTACTCTTAGGTTGGTAATAACAGCAAAATCTTTGGCTTCTATTAGGGCTAAGTATAGTATTCTCCCTTCCGTAGAATTAGTTATCCCTTCTTCCTCTGACCGAGCTAACAATCCTCCCACGGGATGTGTTGCCCTCAATGATGCTATTTTACAGGCCGGTTGAGGCTACATTTTACAAAGGTTATTATGTTGTTCTTTTCTTCTTGGGGAATAGTCCCTACTGAGTTGTGTCCAAACGGGTGGAGGACCTTAGTTGCGACCTTGATTTTGTGGAAATAGTTAGGCCACCCCGAACTAGAAGTATCTCAGTTTAACTCTTTTTTTACTTTTAAGGAAGATGGGAAGAATACGGGTTGGTGGTATACTAGCGTTAGGCCCAGAACGGGAGGTCCACTAGTTTTAGACACTCCTTCTTCGGTTAAGGGATGGAAGGATGAATTTTTTTATGTTGTAGGGGATTGGCAATTCCATCTTGACGAGATGGATATGGAGGATATAGTCCCTCCCATTTACTATCCTCTTTGTAAGTGATAGTTTTCTCTGCTTTCCAGCTACTTAGTGATTTCGGGATGAATCTAACTTTCTTCTTTTCTGTTTTCGCAGTTTACAGACCTTGTCACCTGAGTTCGGAGATCCAAAGGCAGGCCAATTCGATCCGAGCTCTTTCCAACAGAGAAAGGTCCTGCAAGTTCGTTATTTCGAACGATAATTTATTCCGAGTAGGGCTACTTCAAGCTTTGCCTCCGACCTCGGCCCCAAACAGAACTACTACCTTAGCCTCTCCTCCTTCTCGTAAGTTACTACTTTCCATATTCTTCTTTGCTTATTTTCGATTGCCAGTCTTTTTACTATCTTCTTTCGCACGTTTTAGGCTAACAGTCAGACATGTTAGCTGCCAGGGTGGCTAAGGCGACTGAAGAGGAAAAAAGAAAAAGAAAGGAAGTTACTACCAAGGAGCTGGGCCAACCTGAAGAAATTGAGACGGAGCTTGAGGCGGAGCAACCTTTAAAGAGGCATCGTTCGTCTGACCTCCCAATTGCTCCTGCTCCCGCTTTGCCTCCGAGCTCACCCATAGCTCCAGCCATTTCGATCATTACTGCTGCCTCATCTTCCAAGTCCCAGGAGAAATGTCTTGACCTTCAGAGGCCAGACATTAAAGAATTGGTCGGGCGCCGACCTGAGGTGTTTTTGGATTTTCTCTGAGCTCCTTCTCCAACAAGAGAGTCAGTTGCTGTTTTTCTTTCTCCTCTCAGAGAATTTGCCGTCATTATGATAAGGAGTTGGAACGATAAGGAGTAGGGCTTTTTAGCTAGCATGCCTATCAGAGAGAATGTCCTCTTAGCACAGCTCTATTGTCACTGAGCTGTTTACACATGTCTTCGGTGGCTAACAAGGTAGGACTTTTCAGTGTTGTACTTTAATAAGGGTTTCATTTCGTCATTTGAATGTTTTTAATTCTATCCTTATGCTTCCTAGGTCAAGGCCAAACTTGATTCTATGCTGGAATTCAAGACCAAAGCTGATAAACTTTTTGCTGAGATGGAAGCGGAGAGATCGACTTTTGCTGAGGAGAGGCGGAGTTATGCGGATTGCCTCAATAAGATGGGGAAGAGCTCAATGCAAACCTTACTACGGAGCATAAACTACTGGATGATAATAAGGCTCTGCAGATCTGGGGTGACAAGGCAAATGTCTGAGCTAAACTTGAGAAGAAACGGGCTGATGAGACCGTAGCTCAGGCGATGGCCATAAAGAAAGAGGCCGAACTGAAAGTCGCCAACGCAGTGAAGGAGTGGAGAGACTCCCCGACTTTTGATGAAATAGCTTAGACCATCAAATTTATCAACCAACAAATGCCGGAATGGGATATTGCTTTTCTGGCAGACGCCCAAAAGGAACAAGAGAAGGGGTCAAAGCAACTTTTGGAAGCAGCTGAAGCCCAACAACCTTCGGCCGAAGGAAATAATTCTTCCCCAGATCTTCCTGCTTCGTAGTTTTGCTTATATATATATTTTTTTAGGTTCCTTCAAAACTTTTGTAATGTTTTTTGTTTTATAAATGAAAAACTTAAGTTGTGTTTTTGCTCAAAAACTTTCTTGTTTTTAGCAATCATTTAAAGGATAACTTTTAAAAGATAACTTTCGCGAACTAAACTTGCTTTAGCCTAAGCGTTTATAATATTCTTGAGCTTAGGTAAAGAAGTTGCACTTAGGTGTTGTGGTACCTTTGCAACCTTAGTTCGACCTACTCCATGAGTAGGGACAATTCTTTTTAGGAATTACACTAAGTGTTGCAGTACTTACAATCTTAGTTCGGCCTATTCCGTGAGGAGGGATTTGATGATTCCTTTTTTAGGAATTGCACTAAGTGTTGCAGCACTTATAACCTTAGTTCGGCCTGCTTTGTGAACATGGATTTGATAATTCCTTTTTTAGGAATTGCACTAAGCGTTGCAGTACTTACAACCTTAGTTCGACCTGCTTCGTGAACATGGCTTTGATAATTCCTTTTTTAGGAATTGTACTAAGTGTTGCAGCACTTATAACCTTAGTTCGGTTTGCTTCGTGAACATGGCTTTGATAATTCCTTTTTTAGGAATTGTACTAAGTGTTGCAGCACTTATAACCTTAGTTCGGTTTGCTTCGTGAACATGGCTTTGATAATTTCTTTTTTAGGAATTGCACTAAGTGTTGCAGCACTTAAACCTTAATTTGGCCTGCTTCGTGAACAGGGCTTCGATGATTCCTTTTTAGGAATTGCACTAAGTGTTGCAGTACTTACAACATTAGTTCGACCTGCTTCGTGAACATGGCTTTGATAATTCCTTTTTTAGACAACGCAATCTGGGAAACACACTTTATTTATTTATGAACAACCACACGTTACAGCTGTCTACTAGTAGTATTTTTTAAGGTGTTCTGCATTCCAGGGGTGATACAAAGGTCTTCCTTCCATGTCTTCTAATTCATAAGCTCCTCTAAGTAGTACTTTGCTTACTTTGTAGGGGCCTTCCCAATTGGGGCCTAAGGACCCATCATTCAGCTCTCTTGTAGCCAAAAAGACCTTCCTTAGAACGAGGCCACCGACCTCGAACTCTCGTTTTCTCACCTTTTGGTTGTAGTACTTCTCATTGCGCTACTTGTACACTGCATTTCTGATTTCCAGCCGTATTCTTTTTTTCTTCCATTAAATCTAGTTCTTCCATCAACACTTGCTTGTTTTTATCCTCATGATATGTTAAAATACTGACCGAAGGGATTTCAATTTCAAGGGGAATAACAGCTTCCACTCCGAAGGCTAGGGAAAAAGGAGTTTCTCTGGTGCTATTTCTAGTGGTGGTGCGATAAGACCATAGCACGCTGGGAAGCTCTTTTGCACATCCTTCCTTAAGGGTATCAAGTTTTGCTTTCAGCGTATGCTTGATAATCTTATTGATAGCCTCTACTTGGCCATTAGCCTGTGGGTGATTTGGTGTAGAGAAGTACTTCTGTATTCCCAGGTCTTCGCAGAAGTTTGTAAAGCGAGCGTTGTCAAACTGTTTTCCATTATTTGTTATAATAGAATAAGGTATCCCAAATTTGCATATGATTGATTTCCATATGAATTCAGTAGTCTTGTGCTCGGTTATTTTGGCCAATGATTCGGTTTCAGCCCATTTGGTGAAATAATCGACTGCTACAATTGCAAATTTCGTACCTCCTTTTCTTACGAGCATGGTAACGATTAAATCAACCCTCATTTTGCAAAAGGTCATGGTACCATGATACAGTTCAACTCTCCAGGTGGGACTTTGATGTTTAGGGCGAACCGTTGGCACTTGTCGCATTTTTTGGTGAATTCTAGCACGTCTCTTTTCATAGTTGGCCAAAAATATCCTTGGCGCATGATTTTGTGAACCAATGACTATCCTCCAGCATGATTTCCACATATGTCTCCATGTACTTCCTCCATAGCACATAGTGCCTTTTCTTCATTCAAGCATTTGAGCAAAGGTACAGAATATCCTCGCTTATATAAAACATCGTTGATTAGAGTGTACCTTGCCGACCTTATTCGCAGTTTCCTTGCCAGGATGGGGTCCTCAGGGCATGCGCCTCATTTGTAGATATGAAATAACTTCGTCCATCCATGTTCGTTTGAGGTCGATCATCATACGAACATTTTCAGGTTTCTCAATAGCAGGGTGATGGACTCTTCCTATTGGTATACTATCAAATCTTTCAATCCCTTCGCTTGTGGCCAATCGAGCTAAAGTGTCAGCGTGCCCATTTTTAGTTCGTGGAACTCATTCCACCTTGACACTTCCAAAACTCTGTAGCCCTTTTTTTACGAGCTGGAGATATTTTTTCATTCTTTCCTCTTTAGCTTGGTAAGCTTCGTTGACCCGATTTACCACTAGCTGTGAGTCACTGTACGCAATCAAAGAGTCAATCTTCATCTCATTCGCCATCTTTAGGCCAGCTATGAGGGCCTCGTACTCGACCTCGTTGTTAGAGGCCTTGATGTCAAATGGCAATGCTTCACAAAATAATTGTTGATCTAGACTTATCAATACGATTCTGGCTCCTGCTCGTTCATCTGTGGAGGATCCATCAACAAAGAGTTTCCAATGTGAGCGATGGAATGACTTTTCTGTTTGGTCTGAGCTGAACTCAGCAATGAAGTTGACAAGCTTGGGCTTTTATAGAGGCTCGTGGCCTGTACTTTATGTCGAATTTACCGAGCTCAACTGAACATTTTACCAACCTTCCTGAAGTATCAGGCTTTTGTAGTACTTGCCTTAGTGGATGATTAGTTAAAATTTCAATGGGATGTTCCAAGAAGTGTGGTCTTAACTTCCGAGCTGATATGAGTACTGCATAAGCCAATTTTTCCATCTGGGAGTAACGAGTTTCAGCATCCTGTAAAGCCTTGACATAGTAAACGGGGTGTTGTACTCCTTCCTCCTCCCTGGTTAGTACCACACTAACAGGATGCTCTAAAACGGCTAGGTAGAGTATCAATGTTTCTCCTGTTTTTGGTTTGGACAGTACTGGTGGTTGCATCAATTGCAACTTTAGCTGGTCAAAAGCGAGCTAGCATTCTGGTGTCCATTCAAACTTTTTCCCCCTCTCAATGTATCAAATAAAGGTTTGCACTTATCTGTTGATTTTGAAATGAAGCGACTGAGGGCGGCTATGCGTCCCGTTAGACTTTGAACTTCCTTGGGTCTAGCTGGGGAAGGCATTTCGATGATGGCCCTTATTTTCTCCGGGTTAGCCTCGATTTCTCTGCGGTTTACCATATACCCCAAGAACTTTCCCGATCTTACACCAAAAGCACACTTGTGGGGATTTAATTTCATTCCATATGTCCTTAGAATCTCAAACATTTCGGCAAGATGTTGTTGACGGTTTCTTGCGTCAGTGCTTTTGACCAACATGTCATCCATATATACTTCCATGGTTTTTCCAATTTGCTTAGCGAACATAGAATTAACCAAGCGTTGGTAGGTGGCTCCAACATTCTTGAGGCCAAATGGGATCATTTTGTAACAATAGAGACCTCTATCGGTGATAAATGATGTGTGCTCTTGGTCATGTTCGTACATGGGAATTTGATTGTAACCTGAATATGCATCCATGAAACTAAGCAGGTCATGTCCGGCAGTAGCGTCTACCATCTAGTCTATTTTTGGCAAAGGGAAGTTGTCCTTAGGACAAGCTTTGTTTAGGTCGGTGAAGTCGATACACACCCTCCAATCTTCATTATTCTTTTTGACCAACACAGGATTGGCAACCTACTTTGGATATTTTGCTTCTCGGATAAACCTATTTTTGAGCAGCTTCTGCACTTCCTCGTTTAGAGCCTTGTACCGTTCTGAATTTAGGGGTCTTCGTCGTTGATGTTTTGGCCGCACCAAAGGGTCAACCCCTAACTAGTGGCACATGACTTTCGAGTTAATTCCTTTCATGTCAGTGTGTTCCCAAGCAAAGATGTCGAGGTTTTCTTGGAGAAAGTTGATGATTTTATCTCTCAGTGAAGGTCGGAGTTCGTGACCTATCTTCAGCTCTTTTGGTGGGCTGCCTACACCAACCTTGATGATGTCCAGTTCTTCCACAGGTTTCCCCTGGTACTTTTAACCGCGGGTCCAATGAGTTCGGTAAGGATTCCATTGTGCACACCATGCAGATCTCCGGAGGATAATAAATTATTTTTCCTTCTAAATCAACCACCACTTGACATTGGGCAGCGCTTTCTTTGTTTCCTTTAACATGTCCATACCATGGGGCGTGGAGAATTTGATGGAGTAGTGGTACAAGGACACTATTGCCCTGAGATCAAACAGTAGAGGTTGCCACATAATTGCGTCATAAGGGGACTTCGAGCTCAGAACCACGAACTCCGCATTCACTTTAATTTGACGAGGGGAATCTCCGACCTCAATAGGGAGTTTAATCACTCATTTGGTTTCGGATAGAATGCCGTCAAGTCCGATGATTATGTTCGGATATGGCTGTAGGAAACCAATGGGAATTCCACTTTTTCCAACGTGTCAGGATAACGTATGTTGATGGAGCTCCCAGTATCCACCAAAACTTTGGGGATGTTAATTTTGGACAAAAGTACTGGGATCACTAAAACTCCAACGTAAGGGTTTGGACCTGCTTCTTTTTCTTCAAACAAAAGTTGGTCATCGATCGCCTTCTTGCGATATGTTTCTGAAATACCGATCTCAGTGAGGTCAGCCAGTATGGGTCTTTTGAATTTTGGGACCTTGGTATGTTGACAATGTTGATTCTTCAACATTTGAATTTGGAGACTAGGGAGATCGACATTACAGGCTCTTGCTTCATCCTGATTTCCACGTATTATGCCTGACCCATTTGGAGTTGGGAATTTTATGNTTTGGACAAAAGTACTGGGATCACTAAAACTCCAACGTAAGGGTTTGGACCTGCTTCTTTTTCTTCAAACAAAAGTTGGTCATCGATCGCCTTCTTGCGATATGTTTCTGAAATACCGATCTCAGTGAGGTCAGCCAGTATGGGTCTTTTGAATTTTGGGACCTTGGTATGTTGACAATGTTGATTCTTCAACATTTGAATTTGGAGACTAGGGAGATCGACATTACAGGCTCTTGCTTCATCCTGATTTCCACGTATTATGCCTGACCCATTTGGAGTTGGGAACTTTATGCAATAATGATATATCGAAGTGGCAGCCTGCAATTCATGCAGTAAGGGCCTTCCCAATATAGTATTATAATTTGAAGGGAGATTTACAATAATAAAATCAGCTAGGATTCTTATATGGCAAGGGGGTTCGTCGAGCTCCACACTGAGTACTATCTGCCCCGAGTTTCAATGGGGTCTCTGGAAAAGCCCTGTAATCTCCTGGAGTACAGTTGAAGGTACTGATCTTGTATGGCCATCTGCTTCAGAGTTCGATAGTAGAACACATTTATCGAACTTCCATTGTCCACTAAGGTTCGGTGTACTTGTATACCTACCACATTCATGGCGATGACTAATGCATCACTTTGGTTCTGTAAGATTCCTTGTGCATCTTTTTCTAAAAATCCAAACCATTTAGGGTCTGGTGGAGCGAGGACTTCCGTCACCGGACTTTTCACGCTGTAATTCTACCAAACATGGGCATCACGTGCCAATTTGCATCTAGTTCTTCGCGAACCTTCTAAGTATTGATTTCCACTTATCAATGTTCAGATTTTAGCACGGGGTTGTGGTCGCAAACTTGGGACCCGTTCTGAGCTTGCTCAGTTGCTCATTGTTGAAAAGATTGTTGAAACGTAGCTGGATTTACTTCTTGGGGCTTGGCTACAAATTCCTGCAGGTGACCTCGCCGGATAAGTGTTTCCACTTCTTCCTTCAGATTCTGACAGTTGTCAGTGTTATGCCCTATTGTTATGTGATAGCGGAAATACTTTCCTTTATTTTTCCCAACTATTTCTTTCCATGGGGTGGAGGTCGGGGAAGGTCTCTTTCCCCTCAGTCTGTAGAAAGACTTCTTCCAGAGTATTTAGAGGGTGATATTCACGAAATTTATCGGGATATGGCCTGGGGCGATCTTGCTCACTTCTTCCTTCTCGACCTGGGTCCTTATCTGTTTGTTTCCCCTTTGTCCGTCGTGGGGATCTAGAAGTTTGCTTGGCACCCTCTTGGTCTGAAGTTGCTTTTTCCACACTTATATACTTCTCAGCTCGGCCTAAGAATTCATGGTATGTCCGAGGTCCGTCCTCATGGACAGACCATCAGAATCTTGTTTTTAACCTTAACCTCGAGAGCACTGCCATGAGTGCAGCGTCGTCGGAGATTTTCTCCACCTCCATGGATTGTTTGTTGAACCTGTTCAAGTAGCTCTTGAGGGATTCGGTCTTTCCTTGCTTAATGCTTACTAGTCTCTCCTTTGGTGTAGTCCTGGCCTTTGATCCCACGAACTGGGTAAGAAACCCAGAAGCGAGATTGTTCAGTGCATTTTCTGGTGGGTGTCAAGGAGTGTTGGGAGCCCAACCAATTGAACACACTATTTGTTCTTTTAGCGGTTTGTTTGGTTGCCATGGGAAAACTTCTGACTACCTCAGTTCGGCTTTTGGTAGACTCCTCGTCTGAAAATTGTAGGGTCCTTCTAGTAGGAGGTCGTTTGGTTTTTTCTCGACGAGGAGACTCCACCTCGGTATCACGTGGTTGATTCCAACCTTGGTTTTGTTCCTGCCTACTGACAATGTTTGTCAATTTTTCAATGGCTTCCTTCACTGTCGCCATTTGAGGGTCGATAGTTTCATTTCGACCTCGCCTTTTGGAGTTCTTTGGGCTACTAGTTTGCTTCGGACGAGTATGGGATTGATTTTCAGATGCTGAAAATTCATACATGATGCTATTCTATGGGTTTTG
>CAIGRH010072015.1:0-12573 GCA_903798295.1 Fraxinus nigra
AGAAATTGTAGATATTAAAAAAAATAGTTTTAGATTTATTGGATTATTTAAAGTCTTAGAAGCATATTATTGTCTCGCTAATGCTCCATTTAACAAAGTGATTATTTCAAAAGTTGATATCACTGCATAGTGCAGAACTCACCAAAAATAAAATTGAAAACAACAAACATTTGATATACGTAAAGATTGCAAGTTTACATGAATGATAAATATTTGATTTATTAAATAATAAATCATGCATTGAAAAACGAAAATGTATTGCAAAGAAATTGTAAAAGGAGGTTCGCAACCTCTATTTCTATTATGAAAATTTGATTTCATCTTCTCTGTAATGGAAGACAAATTGAAAATTGGTTCCAAAACAGAAGGACAAAATGTAATACTTGTATATATTCATTAATTGAAGCTATGCAGATACTATTTTATGTTTGAACGAATCTTGAATTTAATTTTCCTTTATCTTTTTTTTTTCTAAGAAAAGTAAATAAACAAACAAAAGCCTAAAGTGGGTAAAAAACTCAATATTTGTTAAGTATTTAAATACAAATGAAATGTCAATCAACAAAAACACTAACTGTGTTTGTGTGAGTGTGTGTGTGTGTGAGAGAGGTAGATCAGATGAAGTATCAAAAATTAACAAAGTTTTCATAATTTATTTATTTGTTTATTGTTGTTATACAAATGGCATGTCGCTTCGAAATAGGAATCAATCTATCCAGGTAACAAGGGTCGAAGGGTGGCTGGAGCTTGAGGGCAATGCCTCGAAAGGCGGGGATCAACCTGACAATTAGGTTGCAAGGGATCAACCCTCGTAGGGGTTCGAACGTTGGGGATCGACCCGACTGGTCAGGTCGCGGGGTTGAAGAGGCAACGCCCCCGAAATGAATTCTGATTTTCGTATATGTATGGAATGAAGTTATGGGTAAAAATATAAAAGTATTTTTTTTAAACCCATTGCAAAAATAAATAAATAAAAAGTTGTCGTGGTGTCTCTGCACACGGACACGGTGTTGATTTTTTCTTTTCTTTTCTTTTAAATAACAATTAAAATGTTTCAATTTATCTTTTCATTGCACGTGAGAACTTTGTTAACGACAAATTGATGAGTTAAAACGTGAAAATACAAACACATGCATTTTTATTTATAATCTGAATCATAATGTGTAGTGCATTTATAATTTTAACATTTGTTAAACATCCAAAATAATTTCACATCCATTATAAAGAACACAATCTTATGAAGTAGATGAGTTAATGACCAATTGATGGGTTAAAACGCGAACATAAAACATGCCAATTTTATTTATAATCTCCTTCCCCTGATATTGACGGTGCAAACAATTTCTTTCCGCCGTCATTGTTGATGGTACAGTTTGCAAGCACCCCGCTGAAAGTTTGAAAAAAAAACTATATATTTAATATAATGTTTAAGTATATAAGCAAAAGCAACTCCTCAAATCCCTACACTTCATTATAAAAGTATGAAATCTACAGAATTAGAAAAATTCCATATTCATTGACTGATTGAACATTGCAATCTGAATCAACATTACCCTCACGAAATATGTAGAATAATTCACTGATTGAACCTGAATCAACACTAACTTAACAGAAATAAACGACCCCCAATAAAATACTGGATGATCGAAATTACAGTAGTTTCAACTACAAGCATGTCCAGAAAAAATATACACAACAAATAACATCTGCAATCGACAATAAAAATGTTATATCCTCATGTTGAAAATAGCCTTCTTAGCATAGAACTGGAATGGTTATAACTGTTTTTGTTATTAAATAAATATAAATATGACTTCATGGTCATGAATAAGCTCAACACAAAATATTCGTGCTTTCACAACTTCATAATTGCTTAGTTTTACATCGTACGCTTCGTTTTTTACACCAAAGGAAAAAGAGAATATGAAAATGGATATATGCAAGATGAATGAAATTATAAAATTGGAGGATGCCTGAATAAAATAAACTTGGAGGATCGAGGAGTGAAAACCTGGGAAAATGAACAGTGACTTTTCAACGCCTGAATAAAATAAACTTGGAGGATCGAGGAGGTAAAACTTGGGAAAATGAACAGGGACTTTTCATTGAGTACTGTTGCATCTACAGTACCCTCAAAACTGGTATTTTTATATAGTAGGGATTGATTGTGTAGCTAAATAAGGGCTTCTTTGAGGGTTTTTTTTTTTAAATGTATTTTGCAACAGTGTTACGATGAAAAATGTGTGATTAAAAAAATAAGAAAATGTTTTAAATTTACGTATAATATTATTTTATTGAAGAATATATGGTTGTAATTGAGTCAAATCATTGTTCAATAATACATTTTAATGAAGAACACGAGGCTCAAATAAGGGCTAAGACTTGAAACCAGTTTAATTTTATGTAACAAATGCATTATATATTTCAATTATGATGGTTCGAAAAGATTTAGCTACTGTAAGAGTTAATGTTGTATACACCATTTTTATTGATAACTGTTGGGACTTTTATGAGGTTGTCCCTTAACTCAGGATCAATCCAAAATTCACAGAAGAAAAACGCACTAGCAGGAGAAAGTAAAAATGGTAGAAAAACCGATGAAATGCGAACTTACCGTATATGCGTGATGCATACCGGATTTACCACTAACTTACTGTATGCGCCTTCAACTCACCGTATATGCACAAATGTTTGTAAATGATTCTGAACTTACAAAAATGCACCAGAACCTTAAAACTAGAAAGAATTAACGCACTAAAATGGATTAAATAGGAAGAAAACATCTTCCCAACACTTTATTACCAAAGCAAACATGATTTACAATACTTGAAATCATCCAAGAAATAATTTCTCCTTGATTTATAAGAATTCTACCATTCTTATACAATCTCACTTTCTTCTTCAAGCCTCTTTATTTACCAAGATGACTTAACATTCAATGACATGAATCAATCACCATCTTAGGTGATTAACTTTACAAAATCAGAACCTATTACAGAAAGCTTTATACTCAAGATTGATTTTCCCATAAATTCACCTTTCTCACAATCTCACTCTCTCTTTGACTTTCGAGCTCTCCTTTCATATCTGAGAGCTAGCTTCATAACACCACCTAAGACTCTTATTTATAGACCAAATGAGCCTCATTTCAGTTACAAACCATGGCTCCATCTGGTTTAAGATTCTAAACGAAAGTGGTAGTTGGAACAAGTTAAAGGCTCCAATTCTGTTGGAATCTTTTTGAAGTTGCTGAGCAATCTTCGATAATCATTTCTCTACAATAACATTGAATGTAGATTTAATTGCCCATTTGACATATAGATTAGGAACAATTTCATACATATGACAAAAGTTTACTAGATCATTTCTTGTTTCTAATTCTACAACTATCGATTGTTTCTTCTTAATAAAGTCTCAACCAATTAATTAACATAGGAAAAGAGACCGACAGACATACATAACCGGCAAAATTCCTTAAAACATAATCAATTTTAAGCTAAAACGCAAATTTTAAAAATAAACTTGGAATAAAGTGATAAATATTGTCTAACCTGTTTTGACACCCATTTTTTTCTCTTTATTTTTTTCAACTACACATTCTTTAAATAAAATAATATTACACAAAAATCTAAAAAATTTCATCACCTTTGCACCACATATTTTCCCATAAATCACTATTCCAAAAATTTTATTCTCATTAAAATGAGATTCAAACACACACACACCACTTATAAAAACTCAAATAGCTTTTTACACACATTTCAAGGGATAGTCACTTAGCTCATGTTTGTCTCTCATTCTTTTAAGGTTTTTTTTTTCTACATACTCATTTTCAACAACATATTCACACAAAAAAATATTCTATACGGAGATTAAATTTTGATTTTTAGTGAACTGTAATACAAGTTTTTCAAATGTAAGATTGAAAAGATACGAGACCCATAAAAATGTGATTAATATTAATTATGTGATTTTAACATAGATTAAAATCGAATTTTAATCCGGCCAAACAGGCTTTTAAAAGTCAAAGTTTGAAACAAATTCGTCTAGAAGTGGCTCTATAATAAATAAACCCCAAAGCGGAATTCACTAATGAAATTGTGCCACGCATGGGTTAAATGACAGCAGTCTGAAATTCAGAGCACATGGGATGATAACCTCAATGATTTTTTTCAGCTGATTTATTACATCATTTATCACAAACAAGACATTTTATAAATTTGCAAAAATTAATTTTTTGGACTGTGATCTAATTTGTTAGAAATCAGCCACAAAACCCTAGAAATCAATCGCCACTGCCCTATCCCAGCACTCAATTTTTAGGCATTTTTATGAATTTTATTTTGTTTAATTTTGATTTTGAGGCCCATTTTTTTCTTTAATACCAAGCATTCTTATATGTGATTGATGGATTGAAAATCAATACTGAGTTTTAATTGGATACAAATGTTCTGTGTTCTATTTTCGTTATATACAGTTCCGATTCAATGATAGTTGTCACCTGTCTATAAAGAGGGAATTCTTTATTAGATTTCCTTTTGAAAGGTCAATTTTTTGATTCACATTACTCAAGTCTTTGCTGGATAGTCTATTACTATACTGAATTATTGCCATTGGATAATATAGTTGATTCTGATTTTGGCTAGTTTTTACAGTTCAAAGGTATCAAGATTGTTACTTTGGGATAATTTTTCTGTGATTTGAGCCTGAAATTGAGGGTGAAAAGGGATTGGGTTTTATAAATCAAGAACTAGATTACAGTTTTCTTGAATTTAGGTTTTGTTTTAACAGTTGATTTTGTGCGGATGAGAGGAGGGGGGAGATGAGTGGTGAAATATGGGACTTGAGGGGACAACAATGACTACAGGGTCATTGGGTCTTCGATCTTCGGGAAGTTATGGATCATTGCAACAACAACAATTTCAGAGTAGTTTATTATCGTCTCCGATCCACACTACGCCTCCACCTCTGGTGCCAAGAAAGCCTGCCAAGATGCTTAAGGAAAAGGACAGATTTTTTCATTGGATCTGCAAATTCGCTCCCCGGAAGAAGGTTGGAATGCTGCTCTTGTGTCTTGTTTCCGCTGCTGTTTTCATCTGGGTTTTATATGTTGGAAAAGGTTTGGCTTCCTGTTTTTCAACTCCTGTTTTCGAAATTCTTTCTGCATTCTTGATTTTGGCTCTAGTTTATATCTATATCTATTTTTGTAAGAAAGAGCACAATGCATCTAGTTCCGCACCATATTCTACATTCTTGAATTAATTTAAAATGTAATTGTTCGTCGCTTTTCTTTATCTGAGTTTTCAATGACTGGCACAGATTGCTCTGAATGTGGTATTGTCATTTAATCAGCTGCGTGTGGGTTGAACTTGATTTTGGGATCAAGATGTTTATCAGTTAATCAATGAAAGTCTCTGTTCATTCTGTGTGTTTCTGCTTGTTTGCAGGTGAAGATTCACAAGAATCTATTATGTCAAATATGAGTATTAAATCCCCATTAATATCTGGGGAGATAGATAGTTTTACTGCTGCTTTTACTTCTGATGTGAACAGTGTCGTGGGAAATACAAATGTAGACCCTCCACCTCCACCTCCACCTCCACCTCCTCCTCCTCCAAATCCAACGCCGCCTGTATATTTTACTGGATATACTCTTCCTCCTGGGAATCCATGTGAGGGTTTTACATTGCCTCCGCCACCAGTGGATAGAAAGAGGACCGGACCACGTCGTAAGTTTACATTATCTCACTTTTTGAGATTTGATGGTATTTGGTGTATGGAAACATCAAGATAACATAAGTTTGTCTATACGAACCAATATATGATTACTTTGATCTTAAAGTATTATTTTAATAAGTAATTCTCTTTATATAGAGTCTAGATGATCATTGGTGTACGTGGCACTGGGTCACTGCAACATTGTCCAATGTTTGTAAATGCATTCCAACATATTTGTAATTCATTGGACAACGTGATCCTACTTACTACCACACAGACCGATGATCATCTAGATTGCATTAATAACATTATTCTTTTTGAATGCTGAGCTGTTCATTTAGCTCGATTTTCTTCTTGTTTGCTTTGCCAGCATGTCCAGTATGTTACCTTCCTTTGGAACAAGCTATTTCCCTAATGCCAACTGCACCATCCGTTTCTCCCGTGCTTAAGAATTTGACATATATTCACGAAGAAAATTTAAACAAAACCGAGTTTGGAGGCTCTGAATTCGGTGGATATCCTTCACTGAGACAGAGGAGTGATTCATATGATATAAGAGAGTCCATGGGCGTGCATTGTGGGTAGGTTATTTACTGGAACTATTTTGTCTGAATATTTAACCTCATTTTGCTCTCTATATGCACTTTTTTCTTATGTGTAATTCAACATTCTCTATAGGTTTGTCAGAGGCGCCAAACCTGGCCTCCAGACAGGTTTTGACATTAATGATTCCGACCTTCTTGAGATGGAAAGTTGTCGAGGGGTAGTAGTCGCATCCGCAATTTTTGGTACTGATCCAACATAATGTTTTATTTCTATGTTAAATTTTTTGGTAATTAATACAGGATGTTTGGTTTATCAGGAGCATTTGATTTAATACGGCAACCAAAGAACATTAGCGAGTATGCCAAAAAAAATGTCTGCTTCCATATGTTTGTGGATGAAGAAACGGAAACATTTTTGATCAATTCTAATGAGCTGGATAGTAGCAAGAAAATTGGGCTATGGAGAATAGTAGTTGTTCACAACCTACCTTACTCTGATCCAAGGCGGAATGGAAAGGTAAATGTCTCAAAGTTTAGCTTGTATATTCTTTGAGTTTAGTCCTGTGTTTGGTGTATTGACATTCAATCTTAAGTTATAATGATCATTTTCCGTGGGAGAACAAGTCATCAGAAACAAATATTGTTAATTATATTCATCCTCGTATAGTTGTATGTAAGAGAAAGCTGTCAGCACATTGGTTAGGATTGAGTTGAAATAAATAAATTTTTGAAATACTTGCAAGGTTCAATAAAAAACCCAATTTATACAAAGAAATAAAATCTGATTAGAAGTCCTTTATGAAATTTATATCTGCACATAATTTTGTCATTTCAATATTCATACGTGAAGAGATGAACTTTAATGATGAATGCCCTCTGATCTCAGCGGTCAGTAATTTCTGTTGTAAGCACACAGTTTTTTATTAACATTTAACCCCTATTTGGTAGGGATTAAAATTTAGATATTAATCTAAATCAAAGTCAACAATTAATTTTAACTACATATTTCATGTGATCAACAACTTTTCAACTACGCATTTCACCCACTTTTATCAAAATCTGATTTTAATCCCCCAACAAACAGGGGCTTTCATGGGAGAAGAGAAATTTGGTATAGAAGTGGTTGGGCCCTTGAGACTAGAGATTTTAAAATGACTATCGTTTTCTTTTTCAAAATCTAATAGCCTTGAACTGCATTTATGCTATTCTGCCACTAACAATTTTGTTAAGTGTGATTCATCTTGTTTCAGAATCGCGTCGTTAGTTTTCTCTCTAAAGGAGTTAGTGCTCATCTCTTCATATGCACAGCCACCTCGTAAATGGACCTCTCTTGGAGATTTCTGTTCTAGAACGCTTCATGAGTTCTAATTTGCAGTGAAATCTTTCAAATTTCTCAGTATTAAGTATAATTAGCTTCTTGTCAACTCTGGATTCTGTTCAGTTATAAATCATTTTACATTAATTGGATATCCAGATTTGTTTCTCATTTTCTGCATGATAATGTATCCATTACTTTCTTAAGCTTTTGTTGCTGTCATGCCTAGTTCGTCTACTCTCCATTTTAACTTTTTACTACTAGGTACTCGTTTAAAGATGCCACTAGATGCCACATCTAGTGGCATCACCATTTAATATACACGTTATCATAATGACGATACTAGTTACCTAATGAATTGTTGATGGCAATCCTTTCTTCAACTTGTGCTTTATTTCTTTTAGTTTGTTTCCATTCTGCCTGTTCGGCTAACAAGCAGCCATTTATGTGTGATGCATTTACAGATTGTTTTAACCTAGTATGCTCTTGCATGTCAGGTTCCCAAACTTCTACTTCATAGGCTTTTCCCTAATGCCCGATACTCGCTGTGGGTTGATGCAAAACTTGAGCTGGTTGTGGATCCATATCAGATTCTCGAAAGGTACATCTAATTTACTGTAAGTAACCACATTTGTGGTTTCTGTTGTTACAAAACATACTTCTATTAGTCATTTTATGGTCAAGATTTTGACAAGTGTAGCAAAAAAAGCCTATACTAGTGATACTAGATAATATTTTTGCTTGGTAGATGCTATTGGCCTAACTTTTCTTTGAGGTGTAAAATATTTGTAGATTAGCCTTATCCGAGGTGAACACAGTTTATATGTTCTTCGATGCGAGGCCTTATTTGTAATAACCTAGTCTATGTGCCCAAGTTTTTAACCCATTACGTATTTTCCGCTTTGAAAGGACATCTGTCTTCTTACCCCTCGCGGACTTGGGCTCACATGCTGGGTCGCTACATTGTTTGCTTATGAATTTTGGCAATGTTAGTTAGACTAGCTGAGGTCTTAGACAAATATGAAGATACACTACTTTGTCAGTTGAGGGCTTTTCTGAGGTTGGTAATGATAGTCAAACATGATGCTTTTTGCTAGCTGAAGGTGCTCGGGTCAAGATAAAGTGTAACATATAATAGTTGTGTCAACTGCCAAGGCTTCATTGTGGATGTGAATCTCTAGGTCCCGGTTGTTTTAGGTTTTTCTTTCGAGCGTTTTGTATGTTAAATTTAGTTGCTTTTGATCTCCCAGTAGATTTAGCAATGAACAGAGTAGAATTGCAAAGAAGGATCATGCAGCTGGCTGCAAATTTATTGGAAATAAAGCTAAGTTTGTCGTTGTGCACATCAAATAACATGGAGAAGCTCATTCCATAGGGTACCTCTTCCTAGTGAAGTTTTAGAATCCAGATTCCTTGATGTGGTGTGAGATTTAAAAGGAAGAGGATTTAGTGGACTTAGTTCATATTCGTTTATCTACATGTATCGTAATTAAAATATATCCATAAATATATACCATTATTTAATAATAGCACTATTACAATTATGATCATAAAAGAATATGTAATCCCATTAGCACCATTGATAGTTTAATCACTTTCAAACAGGAATTTTTTTTTGGTTCCTTTTCCCGTGTCCATTATGGAGATGTTTGATGTTTCTTTTACTAATATTACAGGTTCTTGTGGAGGAAAAATGCTAGCTTTGCTATTTCAAGACATTACAAGCGTTTTGATGTGTTTGTAGAAGCAGAAGCTAATAAGGCCGCTGGGAAGTACGAAAATGCTTCCATTGATTTCCAGATTGATTTCTATAAAAAGGAGGGTTTAACCCCATTTTCTGCTGACAAATTTCCTATTACAAGTGGTAGGACAGTCAATTCCCTTTTTCCCCTTGTTTTTCTTTATTTTGGTGACTAGATATGCCATTCCATGTTGGACTAATATGCGTTGATGATATGGTTTCTAGATGTTCCTGAAGGATGTGTTATAATAAGAGAGCACATTCCAATCTCCAACCTCTTCACCTGCCTTTGGTTTAACGAAGTGGATCGTTTTACTTCCAGAGACCAGATCAGTTTTTCAACTGTTAGGGACAGAATCGCGTCAAAGACCAATTACACTATCAATATGTTCTTGGATTGTGAAAGGCGTAACTTCGTGGTGCAGGTGATCTTATTTTTGTCAAGAGTTATTATTTCTGAGATGATAGACTGAAATGTATTTATCTGTTTCTTTTTGTATCTTGATGGCTTTCATATTATACTTTTGAAGAAATGTTACATCATGTTTTTCCTTTAGGTTATCTATTACCTATCAAATACCCTTTTTGACATACATTCTTTCCCATGATCTCCCATTAACTTGTTCAAGCAAAAGAAACAATAGGATCTGCCTTTACGTAGAAATTCTGAAGAGCGAACTCTGCTGATATTTTGTCCCACAACGTTTCTTTCTTTCCCGTGTTTAGGTGACAGGCTAGCACCATGTCATTATTGGGTCCTTTATCATAATTTGGAGATCTTCACAAATTGATACATAGACATAATGAATAATCTTGCTGCAGTCGATATTAACTTGTATTTATTGCTCATATGTTGTCCTTTTAATATAAAAAACAAAATACACAACCCTGAGGGATAGCTCAATTGGTCAGGCATTGGATTTGCTCCTTAATGGTCACCAGTTCAAGTTCCCTCAGGGCCACTGAGGTGAGAAACGGCTATAAACTTCAGGGCTCCGTGGGATTAGTCGAGGTGCGCGCAAGTTGGCCTGGACATCCACGGTTATCAAAAAAAAAAAAAAATGTTAGAATTGACATTCATCTGCATGGAGATGGGGCAAATTCTGGTTCTGATAAGAAATAGGCTTTGTTAAGCTGGTGTGCCAAGTGATTAGCACCATATTTGAAAACGGATGAATGCCAATTTAGTAGTTGGAATGTCAAACTTGCTGCATGTATTTGTGCTGGAAGTCATCATTTGACTCTGCAAAACCATTGTTCCTCATTGGATGAATAGCAAATGTGCTATGTCCCACNAAAAAAAAAAAAAAAATACACTAATGTATTCAATTGAGTGTTTTTGTGTGAAAGGCCATGCCCTTCATTTTCTGGACTGGCAGTGTTTAGTCAGGAAATAAGGTTTAGTTTATTGTTGGTCCAGCTCATAACTTTATCACCTTTTTATTTTTTGCAGGGGTACCATAGGGACTTAATTGAGAACTGGGCTCTCCCTCCTCCAGACGCTATTGATCTTGTTCATCCTCCACCCCCCATTATCGATGAAAAACTAACCACGCCACCTGGTACTTTTACTGACAATATTGTAAGTAGTCCAATCAAGAAGGTTCCAACAAAGCGTGGGAGAGATCGGAAATCGAGGCGTCATCGGAAAGTCAATGCCGGCATCAGGGATATCACCACTACTTGAAAAAAAATTTTGTTCTAGGCAAATTTTTACTTTCCTTCCCCGGTACAAGATAATGCAGTGCAGGGATAGGAATTTGTGCAAGTTGAGCCTTGTAGTTATGCTTCTACACAGCAGCTTTTATTTTTTATAATTTTTTTAAAGATGCAATTTTATTTATCCATTTTTTTTTTGTACATATTTATAATTTTTCTAATAATTATCANTACTGACAATATTGTAAGTAGTCCAATCAAGAAGGTTCCAACAAAGCGTGGGAGAGATCGGAAATCGAGGCGTCATCGGAAAGTCAATGCCGGCATCAGGGATATCACCACTACTTGAAAAAAAATTTTGTTCTAGGCAAATTTTTACTTTCCTTCCCCGGTACAAGATAATGCAGTGCAGGGATAGGAATTTGTGCAAGTTGAGCCTTGTAGTTATGCTTCTACACAGCAGCTTTTATTTTTTATAATTTTTTTAAAGATGCAATTTTATTTATCCATTTTTTTTTTGTACATATTTATAATTTTTCTAATAATTATCACATGGGTTGCTTCGTTATTTACAGGGTGGTGGTCTTTTATTATTTTTGCAATTAATGTAAGTGGGAATTATAGAAATCCGTGTTTAAAGATTGTTTCTAAAAATTAGGTTTAAAGTTTATTTATTCAAAAATCAGGTACTATGTTAAAACCCCAATTTATCACTCTCTGCTCCCTCCTCTCTCTCTCGCGCCTCCCCTTCTCTTTAGTCTTTCCCTTCAAACCCCGGCAATCAGCAATGAAAGAGCTGTTCCGGCTGACACCACACCACACCACACCACAAGCCCTCATCGTCGTCGGCACTACGGATCGAGTAGGATAAGAGGAGTGGTGGTGATGGTGTGAGGCAGAAGCGATGAGAATCAGTTTTTTTCTTAGTTTAATTTCTTCGCACATATTTATGGAGTTGTGATTTGTGGTGTTCGATGGCGAAGGTTTTGGTGTGGTTTGCGATCGTTGTTGTGATAGCGGCGATTGTGCGATGCGGTACGGTACGGTGGTGTTTGACGGCAGTACGGTGGATCTGTGGTGGTGGTAGTCTGTGAGATAATGGTGGTCCGTGTGGTACTGGTCGTTTTTTGTTATTGTTGTGGCAGTGGTTGTGGTGGTGTTGTGGCGGCGGTCGACGACGGCGGTAGTGATTTTTTTGGTGTTCTGGTGCACGAGACGATGGTGATGGTTGTTTTTTGTTCTTATTGTGACGTTGGTTATGACGGGGACGACGATGTTGTTGGTGAAGTGCAAGCGGCGACGGTGGTGGTTGTTGTTGGTGTTATTGTTGGTGGTGGTTGTGGCAGTGGAGGTGGAGGTGGCGACGACGGTAGGAATAGGACGAAAAGTGTCTGTGACCAACTATTTGGTCGATTTGTGATCAAGTATTGGTGGTGGATCGGGATTGAGGGACAGTAACGAGTGTATGTAACCAACTATATGGTTCTCTGTGGCTAACTATTAAATCGTGACCTTAAGATTTGATAATTTGTAACTAAAAATATAATCTGTGACCAACAAATTTGGAAATATGTGATTGATAGATAAACTGTGAT
>CAIGRH010072033.1:0-14877 GCA_903798295.1 Fraxinus nigra
AGGACACACCTCGTTGCCTTTGTTTCAGGTACCGGAGGACCTTGCTCGTGCTCGTGCTTGTGCTTAGTCGCCAACCTTGGGATCAACATGTACGATTTTTGGTATCAACATTGGCGCCGTCTGTGAGAAACGCTACAAAAAGTTAGTGATACACGACAAGGTCTTTCTCCGGTAAGCTCGTCCGTTCCAAACCAACCTTATGCCATGGAACCCCCACTCCATCAAGAAGAATCATTTGCAATACCAGTTCCTCAACCAGCAACGGTTACCGCTAGAGCATTCAAAGAACTCATTCAGCAAGTTGCAACACTAACTCAACAACTTAGTCAAAGAAATACTCCTTAGCCTCTGGCACAAGTACAAGCACCAACCCTCGCTCAACCAAGAGGTTTCATGGCTGATGCTCGAGCTCGGGTAGGCATGCCCCCAGTAACATCGACCTCGAGATTGGTTACCTTATATTCAAATAAACTCGCGCGGATCATACAAGATGGGATCACGACAGGACTACAACAGAACACCAATGGAACAATATGGTTCACCCCCCCCTTCACACTCCAAGGAATGATCACAACAAAGGAAGGACCTCAGACTCAGGGGGAGACAACAAACCCACGGCTGGAACAATCAAGTAGTAGTAGCCCTCACCTTGTCTATTTAATTAATTTTGCTTTTATCTTTGTTTTTTATTTTGCGCTTGCACTTGATCGGGCTTGCATGCCCCCTATTTTTTTCTTATAGTAGTTCATTCAGTAGGAACATCAAAGCCTTACCCCGAGCAAGCATCTAAAAGCATTGCCCCGTACAAACACTTAAAAGTCTCACCCCGAGCAAGCACATCAAAACCTTGTCCCGCGCAAGAACCTCCAAGCCTTGCCCCCAAGCAAGCACATCAAGGACTTGCCCCGCGCAAGCATATGTAAGCCTGGCCCCGAGCAAGCACATCAAAGCCAGGTCACGCACGGCACCTTAGAGACATGCTACGGGCATGCTCTCACAAAGCCCTATCACGAGCAAGCACCTTAAGGCATGATGCGAGCGAACACCTCAAAACATGCCGTGAGCACCTCAAAGCATTACCCAGCGCAAGCCCGTATAAGTATTGCCCCGTGCAAGTACCTTAAAGTCTTGCCCCGCGCAAGCATGTATAAGCCTTGCCCCGTGCAAGTACCTGTAAGCGTTGCCCCGAGCAAGAACCTGTAATCCTCGCCCTGTGCAAGCACCTCAAAGTATTGCCATAGCGCGAACACCTCGTCTCCACCTTCCTCGGGCTTCATAGGGAAAGCTCGAGCTCTTTTTTCAACAAAATTAGCCAACGTCGTCCTCGGGATATACACACCTCGTAACTTCCTCGGGCATGTCTCCTCGGGCACATCTCCTTCTCGAGCTTAAAGAGCTACCTAAAAACTCCTTACGGCTCCCCCACGTGTTAAGGCTGGCCCAAGTCTAACAAAGATATAGTCGTGCCACGTGTATACTACATTATCTAAGAACGATTCTACCACCAGGAGTCTTACTTCAATCCCAACACCTGGGTAATACAAAACCAATAAAACTACAGTTCTTATCACGTTGGAACTCCTAGGGACGTCAACATTGTAGTCCTACTAGGAGTGCACTACCTACCACTATAAGTACATCATCCCAATTCATTGTCAAGGTATGTTCTTTACACAATTTTACAGCACATATCTTTTTTCAAATTCTCTCTCTGACTTAAAAATCGGAGAGGCGACGATGACATACCTCGTTGCCTTTGTTTCAGATACCGGAGGACCTTGGTCGTGCTCATTCTCAGTCGTCAAGCTCGGGATCAACATGTACGATTTTTGGTATCAACAGATGTAAACCATACCAATACAAATATTGATATCTTGATTTTGTTCAATAACCAATTTCTCATTCTAGAACTTCGGCTGCAATGTAAAAACGGAATCGTTTAGGAGCCAATATCTCCATTTGATAGGTTGGGCACTTGATTGCAGCTTGTGTAAAAAGATTGCGAATCCTCTATTCAATAATTTCAATTTACTCGAAAGAAAATAATTAAAAGTAGGTACTATTTGCACATAAATACTTGTTAAAAAACAATTATTTGATAGAAAAATATGCCCTAAAGTAACTTTGGATTTTCTAACGTAAAATGTTTGGAAAGGTACGATTATATAATTGCAAGGTGGTTGTCATATTTGATTAAGACATGATCAAAACATATTATGGTATTTAATTAAACTTGAATAACTGTGAGAAGCGAAATTGTAGCCGGACATGATAAATGGGCTCAATGGGGGCATGGCAGTTAATTGGCGCGGTTATACTTATGGTTAGGGAGTTGTCATTGCTTTTTAGATTTTACAGATCAAAATCAAATATAGACTGTACGTGATATTCAAGGTTTTTTGAACCCACAGCCGCTATCCATGAATACGTACTGGGAAAACGTCCCTCTATGTATACTAACCCTTAAACAGTGGCGGACCTACATGAGGCCCAGTGGGGGGCCGCCGCCCCACTCAATTTTCATATTTCCAAATTTTTCTTCAAATTTTTAGATTCTTTTGTCTAGATTTTTTTTGGTTTCCAGATTTTTTCCAAAGTTTTTTGGTTTCGCCCTCACTGAACTTCCTTCCTGGGTTCGCCGCTGCCCGTAAACCACATAGAAGAGATAAATCATACTAGGCAAATTCGATGCGACGAACTCGATCGAGGAAGTGTTGGTAGGGGATTCGAACTCGTAACCTTCGGTCTCTACGTTCATTCGCTCCACTAACTCGACCACTCGAATGGGTGTGATATACAAGATTTTGATTTGTTAACTGATTGCTTATGCTTGTTTAGTTTTTGTAGTCAATTATTTTTAATTTGAACTCCACGTCTTTTTTGGGAAGAATTTTGATAATTGAAATGGAATTAGTGGTCGATTAAACTCATTGTAAGCCGAACTATCCATCCATTTCATCATAACTTTAATTCGACATGTTCAACAACTATAACATTGTTTTTATTAAACCGTCATTACTTCCATGAAAAAATTTCTCAATTAAATTATGAATATTAGTTTAGGTTTTGTTTAATGATAATTTAACATCGGCCTAACTGAATTTTTTCAGTGATGACCCTTTTTAGCTATAACCAAAGGTTGAAGCGATTGTTTAAAAACTGAGGACTAACTTACAAAATTGAATAATAGATTGGAGACCAACAGTGCAACACCGAATGCCAAGAGATAAGCTGTGTTGACTGATATATTCTTAATTAATCCATCAGCAATCACGTGTCCCCATGGCCGCCCTCATTTTAATTTTTATGTTTATTTTAAAAATTGATTGCCGAAAAGTAAGTTAGGAGACAGTAGATGGACCCCACTTAGACGCGGGCGTCGCAAGTGAAAGCGCGGCTGCGGCTTTTGGTGGGTCCCAGTACAGATCAAGGAAAATTGCTAGGAAATTAAGCTCATTTTCTCTGGTCTAAAACAAATTTCTTCAATCCTCTATTCATTTTTAATTATATATTTATTCAATAAAACATTTTGGATGTAAACTTAATTTTTTTTCTATTTTTTAATCATATATTTTACAAAAAATCAGATTTAAAATTCCATTTTTTAAAATAATGACTATCAAACAGGTGCTAAGCTACTGTTTGACCATCATTAAAATAACTTTATTTGAAAAAAATAAGCTTTGAAATAATAATTTTTTAAAGATTGTCTGATTGAAAATTAGGAAAAAAAAAATTAGATTAACACAGAATTTCAAACCTGGCAAACAGCAAAAGGGACTCAATAATTTAGGGGTAAATCACTTTTTTTTTTTGTATTGAGAAAAGTAAGTAGGTTATAATTTATTCTTAATTTTTAAGTGAAGGTCCACTTTGTTTTATAGTACCTGTGAATGTTTATGTTCCTTAATTCTAATGAAAGGAAGAAAATAATTAATTTGACGGCGCTGTTAAAATTGAAACAATGATTGAGAAGAGCGATGAAGCTAACTGGCTAATGCTGAGCCCCTATTGGCTGACCACCAAGGCACCAATTTTGATAAGACGTGGTTGCCGTCAAATATAACAGTGACGGTGTTTACACGACAAGACAAAGCGGGTGAACAGTTACAAAAGCAAATCCGCACACTTTTTTGATATATGACCGCAGTGAGGTCTCATCTGTTTCCGACACATAAATGTCGCCTTTCGAAAAAATTGTGGCTCTTTCAAAATCTTCCACGTTGACCCCTTAAATCTTTTTGCTAATTTTTTCAACTTCTGCGGCAAGACAATTATCTCGAATCTTTTTCAATGGAATTAGATTTACCAACTGTTCGAGGAAAATAAATAATGTTTGGTTGGATATTATCGAGCTTTTTAGAAAAGCAGCTTTTATTATGATGTAAAAATAATTGATTGTAGAAAGGATTGGTTAAATAATTAGCAATGAGCGTTGATGTACGACTATGGCGCACCTCGATTGTCAAGAGCTCCCTTTTTATTTTCAAGGAACTGAGTGTTCGAGGCATATGAGTCCTCGAGATCATTCCAAGGATCAACAAACGTAAAACACTCGGAAAATCGTTCTAGGTGTCCTCCGAGATGTATGTACTCGGGACTTCTCCTTAACTTGATCCCCAAAGTACCACTACATGATCAAGCATTACTAGCCCTCATCCCTAAAGAATTCTAACCCTATCCAACCACTTCTACTCAAGAATCCCAAGTGCACAAGGAGTTTACCCCATGAGACACCTCAAATAAGGAAAGTGGACTCCTGGTTACAATCCAACACTCACCCCGATAATCGCTCCTATAAATAAGGAAAACAAGTCCTACAAGGAGTGAACTGCCACCTAACCCTATAAATATGAGCCTTGAGATCATTATTGAGGTATATTTTTTTTTACATATATTCATAGCACATATTTTTTCTCAAATACTCTCTCTAACTTAAATGTTGGAGGAGCGACGATAACACATCGACGCATTGGTTTCAGGTATCGTAAGATATCGTTCGTGCTCGGTCTCAGTCGTCAAGCTCGAATTTCAACATGTGCGATTTTTTATAGTATCAAGCGTAAAAACGTGACTTTAAGTGAAGGCGAAATTTCAAATTTTATTAGCTTAAGTGAGTCTAAACAATAGTTAGGTGTAAAAAAATGTTTTCTTATTTTTAATATTATTTTAGATTTTTAATCATTTAAGAATAGAAGGAGGGTGTCCTTATCCCTAAGGTCTGAAAAACCATTGTGAGGGAGGTTGAAATATGTTCCTCAGAACATGATATCATCGGGTTGGTCATTGATTGGATTATTAGTTCGCAATCTTGTAATTTGGTCTGTCTTTGAGATTTGATATGCAGAGAACTTATCAGTTGTGTGCCAATCAAAACATTAATATCATGTTCGGTATACATTAAAATTTTCATTTTTATTTATTTACTTATTTTTAATCACACATTTTTCAATAAAATAATATTTTACATTATATCAATAACTTTTTCTTTTTTTTTAATCACACATTTTCCATAAATCTACTATTTCACTATACATTCTTTCAAAATAATGTGGCTCAAACACATCCTTAATCTTGCAATTTGAAATTTAGGCAAATTTGTACTATTTATGTTGAGATCTTATAATCTTTTATTGTATTTGTAGAAAACAAAAGATAAAGTGACCCACAATTTCTATAAATAAATAATTAAGTCTCGTTCGGTAGAGATTAAAATTTAATTAAAATTGAAAATATAACCGTTATTGGGTCCGACTCGTCTAATAAAAATCAGCAATAATTGATAACTTTTCAATTTTAATTTCCACCGAACGTCCCCTTAAGCTCTTTTGTCAAAAAGAATTTGACACTCTCCTTAATCCACCCATGCTAACGCGTGCTGTCACTCTCCCTGACAGCACAGCATGATTTTTACTAGCCAGAGTCTCGCTCTCATGTGTTATCTTTCATGCATAATTGAATAATAATCTATTAAAAAAAAAAGAAATGACGGCCGGCCTAGAGACATGAGGTGGGTGAGAGTAGGTACCAAAGCAGAAGCTGCAAGAATATGTGAATTTATCTGGCTGATGCACCTGTTTACGGGGTACTGCTGACGTTTTTTTTTTGAGAAGTGGGGACTTGCGTGTCTTATTAATCTACTTGGTCCTTTCTTATCATCTTCCCACATGTCACTGTAAAGGGTTTGCGAGAATTCCATTATCCTTTGCTTGTATTTTTAAAGAGTGGAGTGGTCCACTTGATGCCCTTTCACTTCTCGTCCATATTCTGAGGGGAAAATTATCATCTTGTAATTTTTTATTCATCAGGAGTGGATTTGAAATTAATAGCAAATGCTGTTACAGTCCTTTTAACATTTATCCTGTCTTGCAATTTTATTCTCAAACATTTTTTTTTTGTTTTTAATGTTATCGTGGCACCTTTTTTAAATAATCTTATTTAGCACCAATGTATATAGGGCTAGACAAAACTCTCGAACCGAACAAAACAGAACTGAACCGAATCGAATCGAACGATTTTTATAAGTTAAATACCTGAATGTGTATCTGAATTGAGAATCGATGGATTTTGGTCAATTCTCGGTGCTAAACCAAGAACCGAATAAGAATCAAATTTAAATAAATGGTTTAATTTTTTTTACTGAATTAGTTCAATTATTTTAATTTTTTCTAAACAAATTAATTAAACACACTAGTCATATCCAACCAAATTAATTTTTTGTCAACCCAACATTTGGGCCTTATCCTTCCATTTTCTATTCCGATTTCATTTGGTACGTAACTGTACGCTCACTCCCGTATAAATTCAATTATTTATTCACCAATGTATATGACCACATTTGATAAATTCAATTAAATAAATTATTTAACATTATATTTAAGTGAATCTATTATTTAATATAATTTACTTGTCACATGTACTCGTGTTTAACACAAGTGATAAGAAGAGTTGAGTTTTTTTTTTTTTTTTAATTTATTTATTGAACTTAAACAAATGAAAATGAGTGTGTAAGAAAATAATAGATCATTAAAAAGTACATGAATGTGGTGTTTTAAGAGATGTCTAGTCGAATGGAGAAACTTTTGGAAACATGAATTTGCTGATGAGGGTGCTTTAATTATATGAATAGGTCCAGCGTTGCTAGCTTTTTTGGGGCATTAAGAATTTTATGACCAATTCAACACATAATGATTACTGATATCCATCTCTTTAAAAAGTTGAAATAAAGCTGAAATAGCAAATGTTTGACTACTTAATCATATCATGGCCGCTCCGTATAGGATTCGATAAATTTTTCGAGGTCAAAATTTAATTATGTCACCGATCCGATTTGGCTCGATTTCGTACCGTAATTAACTTTTTATTTTAACATTTACAACAATACTACATTAATTCAACTAATGACATGTCGATATTAACTCTTTGAATTTTGACTTACAAAATTGTACTTGGACTGAAAAGACATGAGATCGAAATTTTGGTCCGAATTAATTAGTTGCCAAATGAAACACAAAAATAATATTTTGGTTTCAATTAATTAATTGACGAATTTATTTGGGAAAAAATTAATAATATTTTGGCTTATTTAATATAAAAATTTAGAAAAATTCGAAAATTCGATTTTTGGTCTAGAGTTGAGAACTGAATCAAGTTTGCCATTTTCGATTATGATACTCATTCAAGTATTTTTTAACTCGAGACCGAATCGAACATCACGATTTGGTTCGATTCAGGTCTAATTTGGCTCCAGCAGTTTTATTTAGCCCTAACTTCATATGTATTTCTATAGAGAGACATTTGATTTCATGAATTTTTTTTGTCAAGAATTGATAACATTAAATATAAACAATAATTAAACGATTCATAAATAATACAAAATTTTCTTTATTTTTGAAAAATAATGCATAAAAATAAATTTCAAACTAATCTTTATTTACAAAATTAGGCATAATATTAATTATGTGATAATCACATCTGCATAGGCCAAAAGAATTTATGATAGATTAATATCTTCACTACTATATGAAATAATCTAAAATCACTTAATCCTCGTTTGGCTATAATCCAATAAGAGATTTATGTTTATGATTTATAGTACTATTGATTTGTCAAAATAAATGGCGACAGATTCCGAGGAGACAGAGAATAGTAGAAAGCGACTCAAAAGCCGGCAAATTGATTTGTGTTTATGATTTACCATGACGTCTTCAATATTATTTTCAGAAAATAGAATGGGAATTGAGAATATCCAAATATTTCTGCTATTACCATGCACGAATCATAATTCTACAATTTATTTCTCGATTATTAAAAAGCTCCGACTTTTAAGGTACGTTTGATTGCAAAAGTAAAATTTGAATGGAAAGAAAATGAATTTCAGGGAATTGAATTGTCTAAAATTGTTTTCCTGAGAATTGTCAATTAATTGTATTTGATTGGTATAATTTTTCACTTTTTGTGTTCGTTTGACTTTATTTTTTTTAATTAAAATTGTCGATTAAAGGAATTTTTCTTGTTGTGAAAAAAAAAAAAAGACTGAAAACCATTTTCCCACCAAAATGGTTAGAAAACAAATTCATTGAAAAAAAGGAAACGGGGCCGCGTGAGGGTTGGAGGAAAATGAATTCTATGGAAAAAAAATTGGTCATCAAACGCCACAAAAGTTGGAAATAAACAACATCAAACATGCCCGTAAAGTAAAAACGATTAAACTAAGGCTAATTAATAAATAAATGAACAAGTTTATTAAATTAAACGCAAACACAATAAATAAGAACAAAACGGATATAAGATGATAAAAAGGAGCAAAGGTAGTCGTATGTTAAATTAACATTTTGGTCTATATATTTATTGTTTGGAGTTTGGAGTTTAAATTGAACGACACATCATTTATACCCCCTCAAAATCCTTCGAATTAAAAATGTGACATACTCAAAAACTTTGACATTCATAAGTTTGTCTTAACTTGTGAAAGGTAAATCTAACTTTTTATGAACATTTTATCTAATAAGATGATAGAAATTTAATTATTTAAATTCTCTCTAAAATGTAAACTTACACGTAAAAAAATGGGAAAAAAGTGACAGGATGGGTCAAATCGAGGTACTCGAAAGGGCACGTAAAGCTCCATCCAAACAAATCAAACCCTAATAAATATTTACCTTTTTTTAACAAATTCGTACGCTGCAAAAGTAAAAATCCAATCCGGGAAAACCTTATTAAGCTGAGAATGGAAGGAGTCTCCACTTGCACTTTCACACGCTTGCTCTTTCTCACCTTTTGCTATCACAGTAGTAAATATGTTTGTTTTCACACTCCACTCAACATGTAAATAGTAAACCTAATTATTCGGTAAAGAAACTGCAGATGTCAATCATAAATGAACAAACATGAGCATGGATTAAAAAAAAATTTACGTGATGGATTCAAACAGTAAACAAAAACGGATAACTAGGCAAGAAAAGAGTGGATTAAATTCTTCATAATTAATAACGATAAAGCTTGAAGACGAGATAAATATACATACAAGTTCCTTATAGTGATTTTTTAATAAGTCCGTTCTTGAAATCATCAACATCGCCGGAAAACGCTAAATACTTAGTTACATCCACATGGGTGGAGGCTCGTTCAAGTCAATGGGCAACCCACGTCTCACAATCCCAAAATATTTAGCCGGACCGTCGCCTTCCACAACCGGAGGTCCGGATGAGGAAGCTACATGAACTCCATTGCCTACTGGAGACAAGCATTTGTCACCAGCCTTGAAACTCGCATCTTTGACGACCCCAGTCCGAAGAAAGTCATTTAGCACGAGAGTGCCTGATGGAGAGACCCATCGATCATCAGACGGAAGGTTGAGATCCAAGGGATGACCTAGCGGCGGAGCTGGAAAGTTGGTCTTCGCCTTGGTGCCGCGGAGTGACCTGGCGGCGCCGTCGTAGGCCAGAGCAGCCTCCTCAGGTGTGTCAAAAGTGCCCAACCAAACCCGGGTTTTCTTCCACGGGTCACGAATCTCAGCCGCGTACCGTCCCCAAGGGCGCTTCCGCACTCCTCTGTAGTGGCCCTCACGGGTGGAAGCCATGACCAAGAGAAAGGATCCTAGGAGAGAAATTTAAGCGGTGCTGTGTTTTCCAAAGAGAGACAACGATATGTTGTGGCCTAAAAAGAAGAGTTTTGCGGCAGTGTGTGTGAGAAAAAGTTGGGTCCCACTGAGTCTCCCGTAATCGTCGGCTGGACGGCTTAAATAAACAATTTAGGAGTTATTGTGTGTAAATCAAGACCTAGTCTGTTTTCACTTCTCCGCCGTTGATTTCGATCAAAATACGTTGTTCCGTAAAAGTTGATTATTCTACACACATTCATGTCCGTATTTATGTTTTTGTTGAATAGAAAAGTCAAAAATGTTAATTGAAGTTAATGCACATAACTTGTTCCCTTACAATAGTGTTGTTCCAATTAAGCATTACAAAATTTATGCACAACGTTATAAATTTTTTGACTTCTTAAATTTCCATTATTAGTACTTGGAAATATTAATTGGCGTACTTTAAAACACAAAAATATCTTATTGTTTTGAGTTTTAAAGACATACGCAAACTTCAACTATCAATACGTGTCGCATTTTTGGACACTGGGCAATAAATTGCTTACGTTTTGAGCGGTGCCGAAATTTGACATTTGAGATTCAAATTCTCGATTTGACCTAATACCATAACAATTTTTATCAATCAATTTCGTCGATAAAAATCATGAGAACGAGTAAAGTTCCAAGCTTTATTTTTAAGAAAGGAAGAATAAAAGTATATTAATTTTTATTTTTTAATTGTGAATTAACTATCATTTGATCAACGACTCTATATATTTTTCAACTCAACGACTGCAACAACTACGTAAAACGTCGGTTTGACTTATTTAAGCATTTTTGAACGTAACAAAGGCTTAGTTAGTCAATCTTATCAACTTTATAAATAGTTTCGTCCGTAGAAATGTAATTTCGAAATGGATATTAATTAAATAAGTAATTTTACAAAGTACAGAAAAGGTAACGGATTTAAACGTAATTAAAAAGAAAAAAAATCTGTTAGTTTTAAGCTTTGCCATTCTTGCTTACAAATATTAAAATCTAATTATAAGAATTAATTAATTATTATCTATTGCGGGCCGTCATAGATTTTTTTACAGGTGGCTGATCAACCCCGTTTGGAGTTGGTCAAACCGTATAGAGTTAAACGCGAAAAGGTAGAGTAACACCTGGCAGACATAATGAAATATATGGAACTATAAAAAAAAAAAAAAAATAGGGTAGTGTATGTGGGGTTGGAGGAGGCAGGCGAGAGCCGCCGATTGTTAACACGTGTCGTGGCCCAGCCTTACGGCGCTGCTCAGCGGCGCCTCTGCCCTTTTCTTTTATTTCTTTAATCAATAAAATATTATAGTGCCTACAGGCGTGTATGAGTCAAAAAATATATATTTTGAAATAGTACAAGGATGAAAAATGTGTAGTTGAAAAAAAAAAGGAAAAAATTGTTGATGTAATAGAAAATATTATTTTATCGAATAATGTGTGGTTAAAAATGAGTAGAATACTGAGAATGAATGTGAACCAAATTAGACAATATTCGTTAAAAAATATATATTTTATTTTACTCACTTGTTTAACGCTTGTTTGAGTTTTAACAATATATTTTGAAATAGTAAATTAATAAAAAAAAAATTGAGTTTGAATTTAATATTATTTTATTGAAAAAATGTGTGAGTGAAAAAAAAGAAGAAGATAATAATGTAATTTAGAAATAATGGATGTCTTATTCATAAATTTGTTCTATCAATAGTAGAAGTAGGTTTTCTCAAATGTTGGACCTATTTTCATCAAACTTACTATTTTAAGCAATAAAATGAAATACAAATTAGGAACCCTCTTAATTAGCATTCAACCCTCTTATGTGTTGGAGCTGTCTTATTGAAGAAGTCGCGAATTAAACAAAAAATTGAAGACTATGCAAAACACAAGTTCAGAACCCCTCTTATTTAGCTTTTGTTTAGGTTTCCTTTTTAACCCTGGTTGACAAACTTGAATTTTTTTTTAAAAAAATTGTTTTGAAAATTATTTTTTTGGAGAATGCATGATTAAAAAGTAGGAATTACATATAGAATATTTTATTGTGTGAATGTATGGTTGAGAATTAGAGATTACAATGTGTGGTTATGAGACGGATCAGACATTCCCATCTCCGAATCGTTGGGTATTTTTGTTATCTTACCACGTCCCGATATCCAGTTAAAGCGGGAGGGGGTGGATTTATCACCTCGTATATTTATTTTATTTTATTTATGTCTTTAGTTAATAAACATTATTAATTTATTTATCACCTCGTATATTTATTTTACATTTATTGATTGCTACGGTGTTTTTGCTGAAATCTTGCTATAAGATACACGAAATTCATCAAAATCATTCAGTCTTAAAAATTGGTTTTTCCAGCAACTGAAATGAAGAAAGTAAAAATCGGTTGGTTTTTGGTTTGACGGTGATGGTGGTAGTTTTACATTGCGGCTCTTGTGAGATGGATGGCTGTGACCGACCGACGGTGGTGTCGATGATGTTAAAACGAGTTGGGGTGGGAAAGGGGATGGATGTAGGGTAAGGGCTTGAAGGAGAGAAACCTTTTTTTGGTTATTTATTTAATGTTGAAATTGTATAGTTACTATTTTACCCCTTTCAATTTGGTCAAAATTGAAATGGATGATTTCCATCCAGTTGGACTCCAGTTGCATATTTATGAAAGGTTAGGAACCTTCATCGACACAAATTGAAGATTATGATAAAGTTCATAAAAAAATGAAAAGCTTAGTAGCCGCTACTGTAATTTCTCCATCTACTTGTAGTATATATTTCAAACTCCTTTAATTTAGCTATACTATATTCAAGTGATTTTTGTAATTTTAAAAAATGCATTTTCACAATTAATTAATTTACAGTAAAAATACTATTTTTTTTTAAAAAAATAATTATATAAAACTCACGGTTTGGCTTATCAAGAAAAGAGAGAAATTCGGGCTATGTTTTTCCTGGCTTGACTTGGAAACTTTCCTCCATAAATCAAAATGTTATACCGGTGAAGGAAAGTTGAAATCAATGACCTAGTGCTGCTAATTATTCTTGTGATCACAGTAGGTAATTTGGCATAATAACGGGGGAATATAAGCAAATCAATATGATATTTTTGACAGCTTGACTGGCTTTGTATCGAATGATTCCAGTAGGATGAACAAAAATTCGTAGTTCAACATCAGATGTAGATCATAAAAGAACATTAACAGTTTTGAAGGTCAATGATTGTTCACTGCTTGTTGCATTTACTCATTGAGCTAAATTAAGATTGTTTTGGTTGGTTACTTGGTTTATAGTTCTGTAACTCTATTTTTCTTTGGCAACAGGAAATGAGAATTCGCCGTGAAAATTGTTATATCGTCGAGGATCGTAATTTCTTATTTCAAGTGCTTGCCTGTTGACTAGCAAAACTCACGACCGAGGTGGAAAGCCTAACATTAGTTACGTTCCATTGAGCTTTTTGAACCCTTAAAATGTTGGTGATACAGGTTAAATATATGTACGGGTGAAAGAGTTATTATATATCGACCAAACAAAAAGCAAAGTTTAATCTGCAGAAGCGTGACTAAACTATATAATAAGGTGATTGAAAATGTAGTATGAAAACTACAAATGAAAATAAAGAGCATCCAAGAAAAGAAGAAGAAGAATAATCCGATGCAAGTAATTTTCACTCTTTCCTCAAGGCAAAATTGTCTCGCAACGGTGCTCACGATTTACGGCACTTGTCTCCCAAAATACTACAGATTCAATTTGTGGTAGAAGTACTTCAAACCACAAGTTACAGTGAACTTTCGACGGAGTTTCTCTCTACAAAGAAGAAAGCGATTTTTGAATGAATTTGAAAGTGATTTGCAAGAGTTTTTATGCAATACTCAANTGAAAACTACAAATGAAAATAAAGAGCATCCAAGAAAAGAAGAAGAAGAATAATCCGATGCAAGTAATTTTCACTCTTTCCTCAAGGCAAAATTGTCTCGCAACGGTGCTCACGATTTACGGCACTTGTCTCCCAAAATACTACAGATTCAATTTGTGGTAGAAGTACTTCAAACCACAAGTTACAGTGAACTTTCGACGGAGTTTCTCTCTACAAAGAAGAAAGCGATTTTTGAATGAATTTGAAAGTGATTTGCAAGAGTTTTTATGCAATACTCAATGCAAATATGGTATAGATGTCTAAAAAACATCCAAGGGGTACTATATATAGATGATGAGAAGTTGTGAATGAAGTGCCGCATCCCAAACTCAGCAACTCTTGCCAAAGGTTGCACCATTTCATCGTCACTAGCCTGTCGCTATTACCTCGCTCGAGTGAGAAAAACAGTGACTTCGTCGCTAGCCTGTTGATAGCATGTTGCTCAAGCGACAATCCAGCATCAAGCTAGCAACATATTTAGGCAAATTTTCGACTGTTTCCTCTATTTTCTTTCCAACTTTGGATCGCAATTTCTCATTCATTCGGAATTGGTTTTGAGATTTCAAATATACTACGACGATCTACTCGACGAGTAGAATAAGTTGGTCTATTTAATTTTGTAATTTAACCATTGGATGAAGTCCGAATATTTGGTCGAAATTGACACGAAAGTCACTTTTCCAAGTTTTTAGTTTTGACACTAAACCAAATTTTCAATCTTCTAAACCAATTTCCAACGTAAAACACTCAGGAAACTGCTTAGTAACTCTTAAGGCCTCGGTAAGCATCACAGCTAGTGCCAAAATACGTAATTCAAGTTCAATTATGATGTAGGGAGAATCAATTC
>CAIGRH010072035.1:0-11576 GCA_903798295.1 Fraxinus nigra
ACGCACGATATTGGGTTGTGTAGTGCTATTGTGCGAGTGGTAGAATATGAAAGCCACATGGTGGGGTGGTGGGGTCTCTACATCACGTGCTTTTCAGTTGTGTGTAGTGATTCCGACTTGCATTTTCTCTACATTTTCTTCTCTTTTTTTTTTTCTCGAGCATATTTGGATATAATGGATAAAATTTTAATTTTCTTCTTAATACCATTATTATTGTACAATTCATCGTATTAAGGGCCTGTTTGGACCAAATTAAAATCTGATTTTAATCTAAGTCTAAGTCACACAATTAATATCAACCACATCTTTCATGGGTCCCACATCTTTTCAATCATACATTTCAAAAACTTCTATCACAATCAATTTAAAATCTGATTTTAATGTACATTAAACACTCCTTTTGAGAATAGCTTTTCGATTTTTAAGAGAATACTGTTTGATTAAACTGGAAAAAAAGTTCTGAGTTTACATACAAAATTATTTAATTAAAAGACTTATTGTTAAAATGAGGTTAAGAAAAAATAAGTCTTTAGAGAATCTCTTTCAAACAAGAACTTGATCAGCTCACATAAAATAAAAAATTAGACTTTTAATAGTTTTTAATAAAATAGATAAAATATGTGGTTAAAAAAATTATTAATTATGAATCTATGTAATATATTATTAAAATTAATTAATTTATGAAAGCTAGTTGGTGGGAAGGTTAACCTTAGCGCTTGTTTGCTGGTCTTTTTTTTAAATATTGTTTTAAATAGTGAAATTTTGGAAATTGTCTGATTAAAAAGTATGAATAAGTTTTAAATTTACGTATAGAATATTTTATTATATAGTTGAAAATGAATAAATATTAAAAAAAAAAATTGAAGGAATGGCGGACAAATATGGGCTTATTCTTAGCCTCTGCTTGGTTCCCATTAAATTATAATTTATTTTTTTCTTTCTTTTTATCAGTCGTACATTCTTCAATAAAATAATATTACACGTAATTTTAAAAAAAAAATATTCTTTCGTAACCACTCATTCTTTAAAAAAAAAAATCAATATTTCAAAATATATTATCCCAAAAAAGTCACTATAACGTGGCCAAACAAGCGCTTACCATTATTCATTGGAAAAATTGGACGGAAAGGAAAAAGTGGCTCAAAAGGCATTAGGTGAGGGCCACACCCACACAGATGTACATATCATCATCATCCTCTATAGTCCAATCAAACCACCCAATTTTTAATTATTTGCATTTTGACCATTTAAATATATTATTTATTATAAAAATCTAGAGGATTAGACTGACACGTGTCTCCTCCTCCACCACAAATTTTATTTTCCATTATTAAATATTAGAAAATTATTATATTTTTGTACGAGGCACATCAGTTCGTGGTTTAGCTTGACGGTAATAAAATATAATTATTTTATCAAATTATTTTTATTTATTTATAAATTAAATCTTTCATACATTCTTTCCAAAACGAGGCTATATATATAAGCTGGATTGAGCCCAATCAGCATATACTTGGCAAAGGCAAACATTCGGAACTCTCTCAATGACTAAAGTATACCCAAACATTACCCGTAGCGCCACCTTATCGCCGCCGCCAAAACCTATTAATAGCAGCAATGGAGATGCCAAATCGGTGGTGCTCACCGTCTGGAAGAAATCGCTGCTCTTTAGCTGCGACGGTTTCACGGTGTTCGACTCTAATGGAAACCTCGTCTTTCGGGTCGACAATTACATCGCCGGCAACAGAGGAGAGATTGTTCTCATGGACGCCTCCGGCAATTCTCTTTTCACCATCCGCCGCAAGGTATACCTATACACAAATACACACACACTTCGGCGACTTGTTTTCATTTCGCTCCGACTTATTTCTGATGAGTTTTTATTGTAAAATGATAGAGATTGAGCTTGGGAGACAGCTGGTTGGTGTTCGAAGGAGAGGAGGAGATAAACCCTAGGTATACGGTGAGGAAACAGGTGAATTTGCTTCCTAGCAAATCCCTAGCTCAGGTGACTTCAGGAAGCTGCAGGGAAACAACCTCATCGGGAAAGAGGAACAAAGTACTTTACGAGATCGAAGGATCGTACACGCAACGGTGCTGTGCGGTGTACGACGATAAGCGGCGGCTAATGGCTGAGATAAAACGGAAGGAGGACTCCGTGAGAGGCGTTGCTTTCGGAATGGACGTTTTTCGTCTCGTTGTACATTCTGAATTTGATTTAGCACTTGCCATGGCTTTAGTCATCCTCCTTGACCAGATGTTTGGATCCTCCACCTCGCCACGTCGTTAATTAACTCGAGTTAACTATACGACTATTACACAAGCTAAAATCCTTACAGCTCGATCAACTTTTCTGATTTCATGGTGAAGAAGTGAAATTGCGGATGATGGAGAGAGGAGACTGTGATTCGTAATTACAAAGGAAGTGATTTTAGCAGAGTTTTGACTCGTGCGTCAATAGATTGTTTACCAAATGTCTACTTTTGTATTTATGAGTTCTTCATGAATGCATATACACAGGAATTCGTCTATTCTTCTTTTTCTTTTTTCACTTTCCAATTTAAAACTCATCGATCTTGTTTGATACTACGTGCTACTTTTTGAACGGAAACTCGGTAATTTTTCCTATTTTTTAACCACACATTCTCCTAATAATCTATTTACAAAATTTCTTGCTCAAGAAGTTTTTTGTTTAAAAGTAAATCAAGAGTTCAAGCAGATGTTGGATTAGGGGGTGAGGTGGGTCTACATAACACTTGGCTAGATTCTAAAAAATTTCTCCATCAAAAAAGATCTAAACTCATACAAAGAACCCCGAGTCAATAAAAAATCAACGAGTACTCATCTTTGCTGAAAAACTGATTGGAAGAAGTAAAAATATTGTGCTCATACAAGTCTCAAATGCTACAGAACAATACCACAAAAAGAAAAAGAAAAAATGCTCTATGGGAACTGAACAATTAAATTTTCTCCTGAAGTTATTGTTTCACAAATGACAACTAATCCTTCAAGAAGTAAACATGAAAAAAATTGTCTACAAAATCTACTGTCATTACTTCTCTACATTTTAGTATAAGTAACTCCACCCTTACTCGATGCGTTTTCCAAATGCATCAGAAAGACGTCTAACTTCATAAAACCTTTTCCAATCCTAGCAAATTTGACTACAGCAAGAATTCTCCTACGCTCTGGCCTGCCGAAATTAAGAATAGTTTTTCTTCTTTTATCGCCCACAAATTCGAAATATGTCAAATTCATTGTGGCTAGTACTTGCTATGATTACCTCAGCTTGAATAAAGAATCTTTTGAGCGGTGCATATAAGGGAATGACATCTTCCTGCTTTGTATATCCCATATGCTGCAACTCAGACACATGGTGATTTGGCATCTAAGGATTTACATTGCAATCACTCAAGAACTGATTTTGTAGGTTCAGAAACTTCCTCCAAGAACTTTTGTATTTAGGAATGCCAAGCTCGAGCCATGGTTTCATGTTTCCATTGAAATGCAATACTGCTGCTGTCCTTAGGGCATCGTCATCATGACCATAATTAAGGCCCAGGCCCGATAACATCCAACTGTCATCGAGAGCATAAACTAGACCTTGAAAGGTGAGCATACTTGCACTTAGTGCAGTAGTTTCAGATAATCCTCCTGTGCTCATCTGTTCTTCACGTTGTAAAAGAAAGTAATGGTCAGAAAATGGGTAGGCAGAGAACAGCAACAACCATCTATAATATCAAATAAAAGATAAATCAACCAAAATATGTACAAGTGCAGGGACCATTCAACTGAGACATTTCGACTAGTGACAGTAGAACAAGTTAATGAGTTTTTTTAAAATTTTCAATTCAATTATTGACAAGTTATGTACCATTCAGAAAAATATACAGGTTTGTTAATAACCAAACAGGATTGCAGGCAGGTTTACAAGAATAAAATTTTTAAGGTCATTGGATTCAGCTCGAGGAGTTGGATTTGGGTCCCCACCCATGTTAGGGAGGGGGTGTGTGTGTTTTTAAGCATAAAATACACATCAGGGAGAACTCAGAAGTGCGGGCAAAGAGCAAGCTGGATGTGCTGCGTTGAGAAAAAACAGGACCCACACACACTGTTTCCATTACTATTTCTAACATTCAAGCTCAACTATATTAGAGCCTTACTCATTCATTAAATGAGCTCAGTCTGAGTTTAGGCTCAAGCTTAAACATTTATTCCAATATCCAAGCATCAGATTTTGAAAACTTAATTCTGCCAATACAAAGAATCATCAACACAAATCAACCAACTTGAAGACGAATTCAAGAGAATAATGAAAAAGCTGTCGCAAACGTCCCAAATAGTGAATATAAAAAAGCAAAAACAGCAACAAAAAAATGTGTAATAAGACGATGAGTTTATAAGCTCCATATCAATTAAACAATGCAAGGTGCCTATGGTCAAAGCAATCTTGCTCCACAACTGTTACAAAACCTTTGTTAGATGTATTAAATAACGCATCAAAAACAATAGAATGATTCCCAAGTAGGCTTGCAGCTTTGAGTGTAGTACAATTAGGGCTCAATGTTGGTGCCAATTGAACATTCAAGAAGGGCAATTTCTAAGTAAGTCGAGCTTGAATAGCTGGCAAGCTGGCTTGGTTCACTTGCTCCCCTATATGTATTGTACATCCTACATAGATGACAGATTGAAGTTTAAATTGGATGTAATTTAGAGGGCTACACGTTTCACAATTTTATGGCTTCTAGCAGGGTCAGATGTAGTTTGCAATTAAAAAAATTAATTTACCTACAGATCTAGAAGTCTGGCTATCTATCTGGAGACTGGAACCAGACCTACTATAAAGAGGCCAAGTCTCACAATGATTACCATCCCCATTAGCTGTTACTATTTGATGTGAGTTCTGTGGATTAGAATACCACAAAGCAGGCTGCTTGCTTTGCTGACATGATATAATTTATTCTGATAAAGTGAATTAGAAAATTAACAGTAAGAATGTTCAGTCAAAGATCTATCGTCATTTAGGATGAGATAATTCCACCTATTGTGAAACAATAATGCTAGATGTACATCTTGCCTTAACACATGGTTGACATCTCCCCCATGTGGCTCAATCTAGGCAGTGATGTGAAAAATTGTTGGGGAAATCAAAGAATAAGATGGTTCCATATGGAAGAATGTAAAGGAAAATGTCAACCATAATGTACATGTAGCATGATTGTGAAAAAGTGAATCCCATCTACGAAGCTGAAATCTCTAGAGGTATATGTAGTATTGATTCAAGCGCCACAGGGTACAATGTCTTGTCGTTTTATGGGCAACTGCTAACTTACCCCAGTCGTGGGTAAGATAACAAAGTAAACCCCTTTTTATAAGGGGTTTTGCTAGGGGGTACATAATTTTTGTACATGAAGGTGTATCCCTCTATGTACAACTAGAACTATAAAGAAAGTTTTTAGGAATTACAAACTTAAAAGTTGAAGAGTAGACCATTCCGCTCAACACAAAAACAAAGTAGAAATATCCCATCTCTTCTTGTTTGCATATATCCGACACTAGCTAGTGCATACCCATTAAAACCTTTGTCTACAAGCACCAGGACAATCAACACCAACTCAATATCTTCCTTCTCACAAACTACCATCCTTATATGAACATTTTCAGCTCTGCAAAGTCACCTGCCATGATGATTGGTTTTGAACTTTTTTACTTTCTTTTCTTCTTTGTTCTTTCTTCTCCCTCCTCCCCGTTTCCTATCTGTCTCTATTTATCTCAAGTTGAATTTTTGCTTTTCATTCGAAAGCTATCGAGTTTGTGAAATCTTGCAACCCATATTAAATAGGAATAAGAGAAAGTTATGCAGCTATATGCTGTTAGGATTCAAGTCAAGAAATTTTTAATGGGACAATGAGAAACTTATGATTGGATAGTCCCTTGACTTCTTGAGCACCTAACGGTCTTTGTACAGCTGAGAGCAACCATCATATGTTTTGTCTTTTCCTTTTATAACCCATACGTCAAAAACTGAGAAGGCATATAAAGAATAACCTGAAAAAGAAATGTGTTAACTAAAACAGACATCACTCACCTCTTGCACCAACCTCTGGAATGTTTCGGTGATATTATATTCCCTCCATCTGGATAAATCAATAATGTTTACTCCAGACATCCAAGCACAAGAATTTTCAGAGAAACTGTTCCTAGGCAAATAAGTTTTCAGCTGCCCCAACTTCACTGCGCAGAACTGCACAGCACCATTCACTTTTCCGCCCATGTCAAGGCTCCAAAGGTCTGATAAGTCCCTTTGAGTGAGGATGTCATCGTCCAAAACCACGACTTTCTTCAAAGTTGGAAATATCTTAGGAAGGAGATAATGGGAATGTGAAAATATTGATAGGTACTCCGTTCTAATCTGATAACTAGAGAGTTTGTCAACTCTAAGAAAAGAAACACGAAATTCTTCAGGCAACGATAGATGCAATGGAGCCAACTTATAGTGATTACTCAACTTAAGATCTTCAATATTCAAAACCTGAACTGTGGCTTCCCGATACTTGTTTCTGAAAAACCATAATTTCATAGCAAAGTAATTTTCCCTGTCTGTCAGGACATGAAAAACCTGTTTCTCACTTTCCTGAAAAATGAAAGAAATCTCATCAATGCATTTGACATTAATTCCAGTACTGCCAAAAGATTTTTCTTTAAAGAAGAAAGAAGAAGTAAGATATACAATCCATACTTCTGTATTCTGTACAGTCGAGTTGATTGCAACAGATGAAGCAAGTAGATTCCTGGAGAATATAACATAGTGGTGCAAGTCTGGGTTGGAAATTTTCTCAGACAATGACTGCTCCAAATCAAGTGAAGTTCTAAAATACTCTACGGTTAACCGCATGGAGAGACAATGGAGACTCTTTGGCATGGTTTGAACTGCAAGTTGGTGGAGGAAGGCACTTTGCTTCCTGTGGAAATTAGCTTCATCCTCCGTCAGATCAACTAGTTGTCTTAATTTCTTATCAACATTATTACAGTCCACAGGGCATGACTTCGCTCTGGCTATCGCTGCCTCCATCTTAGTTAGCTTCTTCTCGATCCTGAGAGCATAGGCAATAAATAGATGCTTAGTCTCACAGGTATTCTAGTATAATTTGAACAAATATCATTGATTTCGGAGACAAATTTAATTTGAGAGCTATGATTTGAAATAAAGGAAGAAACCATGATTTCTTGAGTGGGAAGAGAAAAGACATGCACACAGAAGAGAATCTCAAAGAGTTCTCTAAATCCTTCAATAATCTTGGCTAAGAGAAACATCCAGATTGGAGGAGCAAATGACACGAGTCACTGTCAAAACACTCTGCACAAAAATGTGTGGTTTTTTAAGTTATGAACTATGGGGACATGCAAGGGTTCATTCCCAAGGGATGCAAGTAGATGTTGGAGATTATCAACCTATGGATATTCTTAAGAGAGCACAGACTGAACAATTGCATATTATACAACAATTATTTTAGATAATCCAGAAACAAGTTCTAAATTTCATATACTAGCCTGCTCCACCAGCATAACCTTCGACTGCTTCAAAAACTCCTTCAAATTTCATATATTAGAACTGACCCACTCATTTTGAACCTTTGATGTGTCTAAGTTCTAATAGAGCAAAGTGGGAACATTTAATCCTGTAAATGACCCAACAGTATGCCAAAGACTCGTGCAATAAGTAGCAATGAACCACCCAACAGGCAATGGCATCTTGATTGGCAATCTCATAGCCAAATCAATCAACAGTTCACGAACAGCAAAAACCAAAATTTATTGCACATACGAAGTTATTAAAAGAAAGAATGCAAGGCAATAAAAAGCAAGAAAAATGGATTCAGTAGTAGTAGAACTTGATTGGTCAATTCTTCAAATAACTTAAGAGAGTGAACTTGTGCCATCTTTCCTTGTTATTTGACTAATAATAGAGAAACGAAACATATACATGTTACAATTGAAGGCAGAAATTTGAACGTACTGAAGAGGAAGATCTTTATCTGTCGTAGCTTCACTAAAAACACGTTCAAAATCCTGAATATTTTGCTTCATTTCATGTGACAACTTGTCAAATGCTGGAAGTTTTGCAATGCTTGGATAATAAGCACGAGCGACATAAAGTAAGTCCTTCATCTTCTTCACTACAGCGTCTTTCATTTTTTCCCTATGTTCTCGGCGCCATAAACAGTAACTCCCATATTTCAATTCACACAGCATTTCACTTTCATCAGCGCCTCTAAAATTCTTATCAGCATCATCTGTAACAGCAAGTCCAGTATTCTGCAGCATAATTTATAGTTAATCATGCTTGCCAATCCAATGGCAACAATTTGGACAGTTTAGACAGTGTAGGGTATAAATTTGAGGAAAACTTGGACAAATACATACATTTTTCTGCCGTAGTTTTGGCGAATCAGCAGGAATAGGGAGGCCTGTTAACGTTTTGAAGAAAATAAATTTGATGAAAGAAACCATACAAGTCCTACACTTTCTAGACTATAACACAAAGCTGTGTGTGCGTTTGAGAGAGAATTTTTTCAGTTAATTGAGCATGGGTACCCCACCATAAGTTTCATTCTCAGCTTCAGTGACAGGATTCTCCCCCACATTCTGCCAAAATATACACGAACGTTATATGAGATTGCAGGTAATTTTATAATCAAACAATGCCAAACCCCATGCTTATAAGATTATCCATGTGCTAAAAGTAGTACTTAGCCAACCCGATTAAGTAGAAAAAGAGATGATGAGTACAACGCTAGGTCAAAGCACTTAAAGCCTCCAAAATAAGGCAAACAATTTATTTTCACCTTTTTCCTATTAAGAAGTATTTTTAAGATGCCGAAAGGGCACAATCCATATTCGCGTGGATATACAGACCAAGTGCTTCACACCACCAAAAATTGAAACAAATTAAAGACCCAAGGGAAAATTTTCCTAACAATTTCGTACAAACACCCAAGCCACACGGGAAAAAGAATTTATTATTGAAGGAAACAAATGGGCTACAATGCATAGACAGATTTTAACGAAGCTCCATATTCACCGATAATAGGCTACAACTATGGGGCACAGTTTATACTCTCTATTATAGTGTCACTATCTCCATTTGAACTAATATGGCTTTAGAAGTCTAAAATTGTCTTTAGACAAATAGTCAAAAGTAACACTAAATACACCAACCATAACAAGGTACACGTTAAGGAAGAGAAGGGGTTCCACTTGATTCCTTACCTTTTTGAATATTCTACGTCTAACTCTACTATTGTCTTGATATCTAGCACTAAATTTACGATGACCTTCAGGAAGAGAGAAAAATATACATCACTACATTTGCAACTACAAAATCGCTGCCTGTCATCTCCTTAACAAATACCAGATAACCCCAAATGAGAGAATAAAAAAGCCGTAATGACTTCCAGCCAACCTCATAATCAACAGGACCACTCCAGAAAAATAAATTGTCAATAAGCAAAGGAGGGAATGGGTGATCCCAGATATTGTAGTGAGATTGGAGCTAAAAGGAAGATATGGTGTTTGAGGTGATGGCATCATAGATTTGAAACGCTGATTGGTGATTGTTGGTGTCTGAGGTTTTTATGGCATCATTAGATATTTTTTTCTCTTATCAATTGAATTTCTTCTTTTCTTTTTTGGCTTCACCTTGGGATCCCCTGTGATCATTTGGAGTGATGGTGGTAGTGTAACCATTAGACTGGATTTGGTAGAAGATACAGACAGAAATCAAAATCTTACTTAGTTATGCATCATGTGACTCGGGTGAAAACTTTTAAGTAATAAAAGTCTTACCTACACCTAAATAAATATGCTTAGTCAAACCTATACATTCATTTTGAAACAAAAGGAATACGTAGTTTGGGAAGTAAAGTTTTTATTTTTTATTTTTTTTAAAGGTAATCAAAAAGCATAATACACAGGAAGTGTATTATCGACTTAAATCAGAAGTTTGGGAAGTAAAGTTAAAAAGAAAATTCATCAAAAAAGAGATAATAAGGCCTCTCCTGATGGTTACTTACCCTCGGGAGTAAAAAGGAGGAAAACGGATGGTTGCCTCATTAAGAGCATTGCAGAGACTTGATTGAAGACTCTTAACTTCTATCGGGAATTCTAGTTACACTGTAGTTGTTAGGGTTTAATAAATTCAACAGTCTTATACTTCCATCATAATGATTGCAGAAGACTTTCACATCAACTGCTTTTCCAGAATCTCTAGGACTAGATTAGATTGTCCTAACTACATTAGAAGACAAATTGTAATGGTGAGGTGTTCTTATTTCACGCCTTTAACGAGGCAAGTTAAAAGGCCTGAGCACGTTTGTTTTCATGCACTATTTTTTAATGCTCAAAGTTGTGAATGCTTAGAATAAATAAAATATAAAATGAATTAAAAAGCTTAGCACGTATGACATCACAAATACAATTATTTGCCAACCAAGATAAGTAAAAAATAATCCAGTGTGAGTGTACAATAGCCCAAGTTGTCAGCTAAGCATGTATATGATAATCCTAAAGAAATTACAATTTCCAAATTTGAGGGAAACAGTCTAGAAAACAATTGAAGTGCATTCTATCAGCAAGAACAAGGTCATCTCTAATTTTCTGTTGTCAACCTTTTCTCAGTATTTTAATTCCCTTTCTTCAGCCAATATTGTGATACAAACACCTCAACAATGGAGCATTAAAAAGCATTTAAGGTGAACCTCAATACATAATCGTCCAAGGCCTGTCTTAAGGAGAAAAATCTTGCCACATTACCACTTTCCTTGCTTTGAGGCAGAAATGAGGGTAGCCTCTTCATCCCATTAGCCTGACTCAATCTATCCATTTTCCATCCTTATTTACATATATAAGTCAACTCTACGTTAGCTTGGCAAAAGAATTTCTTTAAAATGCACCAAAAGGGTGCACTTGTATGTACAAACTCAGCTTAATGTCATTAGTCTATTATAAACAGTACACCCATAAAATGAATATAGCAGAAATATAGATGTTAAAATGCATCCGCAGCTATACTGCAATTGGTCAGATAAAAAAATGAGAATGTAAATTAAGTAGAAGTAACTGAAGGATTTGATTGCATTGAATCTTCTATTAAATGTAAGGATGGGTCGAAGGAAATGGCAAAAAGGATTTGTGTGGCTCACCCCAAATTTGTTGAGAATAAGGCTTTATTGCGATCATTAAAACAATATGTTACTCGCGGATACAGATGCCACCACAACTTTTAACATTTTCCAGTTAGCTTTCCTTTTCCATTATATTTCCATTTGTTTTTCCTTTTTTCTTTAATAACAGAGTTCTAACGCAAGGTTTAAAAAGATGAAACTAAGTACTGAGACGGTTTTTCTTTATGAAGCTAGGTGTAAGCCTCGAGACGGATTGAGGCGTAAACCTCACAAAAAACAATAAATTTAAGTAAAAGAATTATAAAATAATACAAAAAAACCAAAGTTGGAGCATACAATAAATAAGATGTATAGTCATTAGTATATTAAGATATAGTCTACCTAAAGAAAGAA
>CAIGRH010072066.1:0-14029 GCA_903798295.1 Fraxinus nigra
AAATCAAGCTCAATGTGCTTGGTCTTTTCATGAAAAACAGGGTTTGATGCAATGTGAAGTGTAGCATTGTTATTCCAAAAGATAGTGGCCGCCTGAGAATGTGTTATCTGCAAGTCATGAAGTAAATATCTCATCCAAGTTAATTCATAGAACATATTAGCCATTGCCCGGTATTCTGCCTTTGCAAATGATCTGGATACAATTCCTTGTTTCTTTGACTTCTGGAATCCAAAGAAGACCCAATAAACACACAATAACCATTGATCGACCTTTTTGTTTCCTGGCATGCTTCCTAATCTGAATCACAGTAACCTGTAAGCTGCAGGTTCGATTGAGCATAATAAAACAAACCTTGTCCTGGAGCCCTTTCGATATACCTTAAAACTTTGTAGGTTGCATTAAGGTATGGTAATCTGGGGCTGTCCATGAATCGACTCAATATTTGTACCGAAAAGGATATGACATGTCTTATTATAGTTAAGTATAGTAATCTTCCAACTAGCCTTCTATAGAGTGATGGATTAGGAAGAAGATCTCCTTGCTCTTTAGAAAGCTTAAGGTTCTGATCAAGTGGAATTCGAGTTGGTACAACCTAATTTTACCTGAATCTATCAAAATGTCTAAGGCATACTTTCTTTGGCACATGTGGATGCCATGATCTAACCTAGCTACTTTAATCCCAATGAAGTATTTCGGTTGTCCTAGATCTTTAATTTTTAATTTCTTATGTAGGGAGGCCTTGAGAACATCAACAGAGTCAATGCAGCTCCTGGCCATCATAATGTTGTCGACATACACTAGGATGGCAGTAAAGAAATGTTCTGTGGTTCTTGTAAATAAGCTGTAATCAACCTTAGATTGTGAAAAACCCTGCTCAGTAATGAAGTTAGATAGCTTAGAATACCACTGTCTAGCAGCTTGTTTAAGGCTATACAACCTTTTCTTTGGTTTGCAAACTTTTGTCACATGAGTATTAGTATAACCCGGAGGCAATTGCATGTAAACCCCTTCCTCCAAATCTTCATGTAGAAATGCGTTGTTTACATCAAGTTGGTATAGGTGCCACCCTTTGACAGCAGCCACAGCCACCAATGTCCTTACAGTAACTAATTTTGCCACAAGAGAAAATGTTTCATGATAATTGAGTCCTTCCTACTGTGTGTATCCCTTAGCCACTAATCTGACTTTATATCTTTCTATAGTCTCATCAGCATTTAATTTAATTTATAACACTTGCATCCTATGGATTCCTTACCAGGAGGAAAATCAATAACCAGCCAAGTATCATTTTACTTGACAGCATCTATTTCAGCTTTCATAACATTACACCATTCGGGAGATTCTAGTGCTTCTTGGAAATTTTTAGTTTTTGTATGTGTACTGATAAAAACAACAAACGCCTTATGGGGAGTGGAGAGCTTATGATATGACAAAGAGGTCTCAAGAGGATAGGAATTACCTAAAGGATTGGTAAATGGGGAAGTAAAGCTACATGTTGGCAGACAAAATCCTTAAGATGTGTAGGAGTCCTCTTGATTCTGTTGAGGTAAAACTTGGTTTTAGGATGGCTCAATATTGATTCTAGATGCATTTGCAGGTTCAGACGACTCATGGTTTTGAAGAAGGTTTAAATTTTTGGGGTAAAGGTATTGAATATTCTGTTGCTGCATTTTTGTCTGGAGTTTTGATAAGAGAAAGATTTGGGTTATTTATTATGTGATTTGAGGCGGTAGGAATTTCAGAAATGAAATCTGTATTTGAAGTTGGATTTGGAATGCAATCATCACTAATGATAGTATTCTATTTATTTGAAGTTGGATTTGGAATAACACCAGGACTGATGATTACATTTTGCTTGTAAGGAAATACATTCTCATGGAAGATAACACTCTTAGAGACAAGAGCCTTCTTTGTTTCCAAATACATTAATTTGTAGCCTTTGATTCCATACGGGTATCCCAAAAACATATATTTCCTAGCTCTAGGATCAAACTTATGTCTTCCATTTACTAGGGTAGTAGCAAAGGCTAGGCATCCAAAAAAATCTGAGATGTGTGTAATTTGGTTTGGTTTGAAAAATAATTTCAAAAGGTGTTTTGTGATCTAAAAGAGGTATATGAATTCTATTTATAGGATAAACAACCATGATAACACAATCACTCCAATATTTTAATGGAATGGCACTTTGGAATTTTAAAGCTCTTTCCACATTTAAAATGTGTTGATATTTTCTTTCAACAATAACATTTTGTTGAGGAGTCTTCACACAATTTTTATGGGGGATGATTCCCTTTTGTGAGTAAAATTGTTTCATCTCAAATTCACCTCCATTGTCTGATCTAATAGTCATAACTTTGAATTCAAACTGTGTTTCAAAATTGTTGAGTGTCATAACCTATGGTGCCAAAGGTCAAAATCTTCACCATTATTGAATACAAAAGAAGCATATATGGGTGCCTTTTGAGTCAGATAGGCTAATTTCTTGGTCAAGGCAAGATGAGACACTCCATTTTACATCAGATGGTATAGTCCTTGCTTTACTTCACCCATTCCAATCGTTTCCCAAGTCAAAATGTCTTCTATTAAGCAACAATCAAGGAGAAATATGAGGCAACAATTCATGATCTGTGTTATTTTCCTAGCTGATATGAGATTAAAAGAAAACGATGGAACACAAAGAACATTATGTAAAATGAAGGATTCTAAAACTTTCATTGTCCCAATGTGAGTGACAGGAACAACCTCACCATTTGGGAGAGCTAGTAAATATGAAACTTTAGCTTTTACTGCCGTAAAAAAGAAAAAAAGAGGCTGAGCAGATCATATGATTTGTTGCCTCTGTGTCTAATATCCGAGGTACGACTGAATGATTAGAAAGTAGTGCTAAGGGCAGAGAGACATAGAGATATATCTGAAACTTTTGGCATCTCACCATTACTAGAATGAGTTGGAATGACAGTTTGAACATGATTTGCAGAAAGAATGAAGGTTTGATGGGTTTGTAGTTTTATCGATGCCATAAGTTGAGCATATTGCTCTTGAGTTAAAGGCATTTGAGCTTTGTTACTTGCTCATGGAAAGGATGCATACGTACAGTAGTCTGGTTTGCAAAGGATGTTGATGGCTTGTTTCTTCCTTCTGATTTGTGGCCTGATGGATGCCCATGTAGCTTGAAACATTTTCCAATTGCAGGATCAGGAATCTGGCAATAAAAACATGCTGGTTTGTCCGGATTAGCCTTGAAGCATTGTTCAAGAGAACACCCCAACCATCTTACAATAGGTGCAATAGTACATATCTTTCTTCTGGAATGATTTTTGTTTTCTCACATCAAAGTCACCCTTAGAAAGGAGTGCCATAGTTTCATCAAGTGAACTATTAGTGGAAATGTGCCTTCTTTTCTCTTCTTGATGAACGATGGAGTATACTTCATTCAAGCTTAGGAAAGGTTTGATGAGGAGAATTTGAGCTTTTAATCCCTTGTATATGTCATTGAAACCCATTAGAAATTTCATAACCCAATCTCTTTTTGGTTGTTCACCACAATTTCAAACCTCCACAAGAACAGTTAGGTACTGATTCATAATTCAATAATTCATCTAGAAGAGTTTTCAGCTTTGAGAAATACACACTTACACTGTCTTAGTTTTGCATCAGGCTTTCAATACTTTGTTTGAGTTCAAAAATCCTTGGTGCAGTCTGCTGTGCCAACCTCTGCTCAAGTTCCTTTCATAGCTGATGTGATGTTTAAGCATACAGGGTGCTACATTTTATGTCAACTGCTATAATGTTCTGCAACCAAGTAATGACTATATCATCACACCTCAACCAATGCTCCATAAGTGGGCTGTCTGCATCACTTGGCTCTCTGGAATGCTTCCATCAACAAAATCAAGCTTGTTTTTAATCATGAGTGCTCTTTGCATCGAACGTGCCCATGAATGATAACTATTTGAATCCAATACACGAGTAATGAGTATGGATCCAAAGCTATCATTAGCTCCAATATAGTATGGACTATTTGGCCGTGAGGGATAAATTAAGGTTGGATTTGGGTGTTGATTTATATCTGTGTTATAAGATTCAACTGGATTTGGATTAGTAGAATCAGGTTGTGCCATTGTCGGGTCTAATACCATAAAAGAAAAGGAAAAAAGGAAAATTATCGAGCAAGCAGAGTGCAAGAATTTTGGAAGAATTATCTCATCATATTGATTCTTCTGCATGTATCTCATTCTACAGATTGATTACATTATATAGAAAGAATGAAAAGAATATCAGCCTAAGTGGAAACTATACAGCAAGCCTAGCAAGAGAATCTATACAAACTAACTCTGTTAAAAAAAATATAATCGAAAAGATGATATATCCTTCTAGATTTCTTCTTCAATCTGTAGTCCAGCTTGTCATCCACGTGTACTTGAGAATGCATGCCTTGCTGACTACTAGGCTGACTAAGTTACAACTGGGCTAAAGAGGTATGAGCTTGACTGGTCTACCATCCCATTATCCTCCTTTGTGTTTGGGCTCTTTCTTGGGGAGTCCCTTCTCTCTTCCACTCTTTGATCAGAATTTCCTCGACAATTAAAAAAAAAAGAACATTTTATGGAATAATATTTTTTTTTGGAGAATGTGTGATTTAAAAAGTAGAAATAATTTTTAATTTACGTGTAATATCATTTTATTGAAAAATATGTGGTTAAAAAGAAGAGTGAAAATATATTATAAATTTAATGAAACCAAACGGGGCTCTATAACCACTCAAATATACCGAATACAACTATTACCTACCACCACCCCCAAACCAAGCCTACTATCTAGTACCAATTTGAAATAAATAAATAATAAAATAAAATTGATTCTCTCTTACATAGCTGTTTAGGTTCGTTTCAAAATCATTGCAAGAATGAAATTCAAAAGAATTGACAGAGACCTGCAAACGATGAAACATGTGGTTTATTGAAAAAAATTACCATAAATTAATATGTTTGTGAATCCTATTGAAAAAGAGGGGTGCCTTTGAGAACGTAGACATAGGCGGTGCAAGACCGTCATTAGCTCGTGTCGTGAGATATTGAATCTTAGTCCCACAATAAGAGCAACCCTCTTATTTATGATAATGTTGCACATTATTTTTCAATAATAAACCATGTCACCCACAAGAAAATTTTTTAGTACTTTCACGACATGAAGTACTCATTTATCGTTAAACTTATATGTGTATTGAATATATATAATCCATTATTTGATCGAAACATAAATAAGAGACGTAATAATTTAATGTTGACTATAAATATGAAATTCTGTTATTCGAAATCAAAGCCCCGTTTGATGGCCATTATTTGAAAATTATTTTGTTTTGTATACTTATTTTTAACTATATATTCACATAATAAAATAATCTGTACGTAAATCTAAAATATTTCAATACTTTTAAATCACACATTCTCCTAAAAGTCATTGTTCAAAACATTTTTTTTTTCAAATAATGGTTATCGGACATGAGACAAAATGTAAATTTTCTCATCATACGCCCAAGCACCCTCTTCTTCTCCACCTCCCAATTCTCAAAAAATCAAGCTACACGTCCAAGACCACATGGCCCGACGCCCCTGTTCGTCCAGGGTTTACAATAAGGGTGATTATATTGTCACAACAATTTTTATTTGATACACCATATTTGAATTACAGTTAAACTTCTCAATTTTTGTTCATTGTAACAATTATTTTATTTTTACTTTTTTCGTCAAATTCTTATTTTCAACATTTTATTAATTAGTACATCTCATCCTTGATTATGATTTATATCAAAATATTTTATTTTCATGCTTTAAAATAAAGGAAAAATACGTTGAAATGATAAGTTATTTTATGCCATTTCAACAAAATTTTGGATATAAAATTATTATCAAATACAAAATGTGTTAACTAATAAAAAGTTTGAGAATAAAAATGATATGAAAAATCGTTAGAAATATAAGTGGTATAATGAGAATAAATTAAAAACCTCAAGTGTAACTAAATTGTGGTATAAGAAATAAAAATTGTAATGTGAATATTACTCTTGTTCAAGGAAAAATGAATTTTGGAATAATAATTTTTTTTAAGGAATATGCGGTTAAAAAATAAAAAAAAGGTTTTCGGTTTACGTATTATTTTATATTAGAATGTGGGGTTACTTTTGAAAAAGTGATCTTTTAAGAAACGAGGCCAAAGAGAAGCATAATTACCCAATCTCGAAACGTTAGAATTTTCCATCTCTCGCCGGCCCCCACCCCCATTATACACTACCAGCAGTCCCGCACCCTTCTCCACGGCACGACTTAGAATTTTACCGTTGTAGACTTGGAGTCTTGTTCAAAGTCCATTACTCAATTTATAAATATATTCCAATTTTCCTCTCTTTTATCAAGTTTTGTTCAGAGTTTTTCGATCTAGATTTATGCCTTCAAGTATGCAGAATCAGAAATCCACTTTTATTTTTTTCCTCTTCTTTTGCTTTTTAATACAGTCATTCTATACTTCAGGTAAGTTCAATTTATTTCTTTCTATCATTTTCATGCTGCAAAGTGATTCCAGTAAAGCATTTAGCCTTTTTAAGCTAAGAGTTCTATACGTTACTGTTATGGCTGCTGAGTTAACTCACTCCGAGTTGTAAAAAACTGCTATTTACAGATTCGCAGTCGTTTATCGGTGTTAATTACGGGCAAGTTGCCGACAACCTTCCGCCACCGGAGGCGACGGTGAAGCTTTTGAAGTCTACGAGCATCCAGAAGGTGCGGCTGTACGGCGCCGACCCGGTGATCATTAAGGCTCTTGCGAATACTGGGATTAGTATCGTGATCGGCGCCGCCAATGGGGATATTCCGGCTCTGGCGTCCGACCCGAACTTTGCGGGTCAGTGGGTCGGATCCAACGTACTTGCGTACTATCCGGCCAGCAAAATTATAGTCATCAATGTCGGTAACGAGGTCATTACCTCCGGAGATCAGGCTCTCATCTCCCAACTACTACCCGCCATGCAAAATGTCCAAAACGCCCTCAATGCAGGTGATGATTAACGCCTTCCCACTGCCCTTAATTACAATTAAAGCAATTTTTAAATTTTTTTTTACATGGTATGCTTATTTTGGAATGGATGGGATTAATGTGTTTGTCCTCATTTTTTTTTTTTTTTAAGAAAAAATTAGTTTTTGAATAGCTATTGATGGGAGAATATGTGGTGGAAAAAAATTTAGATTTGTGTGTAATATTATTTTATTTGTACAATGTGTGGTTGAAAATTTGTAATGTAGAAAAATGAATGAGAAAAAAGGAGAAAGAATGAGGCTCAAACATGGGCATGTCACGCTCTATCATTTGCTAATTTAAAATACAATTAATTTTTTCATTCCCATCATTTTCGATAATCGCTCATGTGCCATTTTGACCTAGCGAAATCGTTTTGAGACATGCCTTCAGTGGGAGACAAAGGGTAGCCTTTTGGAGTAGATTGGTCAATTTTTAATTTTTTTTCAATTAAATTTAAATGAACTTGCGATACATGATATGTAATCAGAACAATCAACTCTTCACACTCATAAAACGAACCAAACTGAACGGTGTCCACTCATAATCTTTAGCATTTCACACTAATATTTTTTTTCTCCAATATGAAATTTCACTCCATTTTGTACTAGTTTCATCAGTAAACCCTTCTGAAAATGGATGGTTGATGAAATATTTGCTTAATTTTGAAAAATGTGCACGTTGATCTAGTTTCGGTAGTAACATCTTATGAAAATGGATGATTAATCAAATGCGTGCTTGATTTGGAAATATTTTTACAATGTAATTTGCAGCTTCACTAGGTGGAAAGATTAAGGTGTCGACTGTACATTCTATGGCCGTATTAAGTCAGTCTGATCCGCCCTCGTCGGGTGCTTTCAACCCAGGGCTTGGCGATGCATTGAAAGCATCATTGAAATTTCAAAGTTCAAATGGTTCGCCTTTTATGATTAATCCATATCCTTTCTTTGCCTACCAAAGTGACCAGAGGCCCGAAACATTGGCATTCTGTCTATTCCAACCAAACGCTGGACGAGTGGACTCAGGAAATGGTATTAAGTACATGAACATGTTTGATGCCCAGGTAAATAAGTTTATTCTATTTGAGATTATAAGCAGTGTTTATTCAATTTCTCGTCTAAAAGTTTGAGCGGTTGGAGATTGGGCAAATTTACTGTTGTGTACTTACTCTAATTATTGCATTAATCCGACTCGATAGCACTTAATTTGGGAACGCCAAAGTCTGCCACCTAGCCGTAGACTGTGTAATCTGCTGGACTTGTGTCAAGATTGCTTGCAACTTGAATTTGTGTACACATATTTAAAGGATAGGATTGCCCACAAAATTGTCCTTTTTTTGTGGAAAAATGATGGCATTGAAGCATAATAATATCCTGGTTCCATATGGTTGGTTGTTGACAGGCTGGCCATTTGAATAATGGCATCTAGAAATTAGTACTTGTTTGGCTAAGTTTAAGAAAAGAAGAAGCAAACTTGCATTATTTGATAGCAAGTAAAGACTTACAGTAAAAAAAAAAGGTTAGTTATTGTATTGAAAATCCACAAAAGAAAGTAACTTTGGAAAAACCTCAAACATGTTTAGCCAAAAAAAAAAAGAGTTACCGATTTACTTGAAAGTAACTTTTAAGCTTCGGCAAATATATGGACTTTGGTACTCTGTAAATTTTGTTGACGAGGGACCACCGGTTTAGTATCTTGTAATAGAGATGGGGTCGTGGCTAATGGGCCAATATCTGAAACCCCATTAATGTGAAAATGATGTGCAAGAACAGTTTGCTTTTGTAAGAAAGTTAACCAACATTATATCTCATATTTGTGACAATCTTTAACGTTTTACTAGTGCTGTTATTTGGTCTGAAATTTATGCTATATAGGTCGATGCTGTACGATCTGCCTTGAATGCAATGGGATTTAAGGACGTTGAGATTGCAGTTGCTGAGACGGGGTGGCCTTACAAAGGAGACTCCAATGAAGCTGGTCCTAGTTTGGAAAATGCGAAAGCGTATAATGGAAACTTGATAAGCCACCTGAGGTCAATGGTTGGAACCCCACTTATGCCGGGGAAATCTGTTGATACCTATATCTTTGCACTCTATGACGAGAATTTGAAACCTGGGCCGGGATCAGAGAGGTCATTTGGACTTTTTATGCCCGATCTTTCCATGACTTATGATGCCGGTCTCTCGAAGAGCGCACAGGTGAGACTACTTTCTTTTATTTGATCTCATAAAACTATATGTGAAAGATGAAAGTTTAACTCAGGAATGCTAATTGCTTATTCTTCTTGGTTCATCCATCTACTTAGACTCCTTCACTAACGCCCGTGACTCCTACTCCAACGACACCGGCTCCAAAACCAGCAGCTGGTTGGTGTGTGCCGAAGCCAGGAGTAGCTGATGCTCAATTGCAGGCAAATCTTGACTATGCCTGTAGCCAGAATATTGATTGTAGTCCAATTCAACCCGGCGGTGCCTGTTTTGAACCAATTACTGTAGCATCACATGCTGCTTATGCAATGAATCTTCTATATCAATCGGCTGGCAAGAATCCATGGAACTGCGACTTCATGCAGACTGCCACACTCTCTACTACCAATCCTAGTAAGTACCCTTTTTCCTTCCCTCAAAAAATAACTTGTCGTTTTCTTTGTGATTGTTAGGATCGTTCAGCCTCTCATCCGAAAACTAATTGGTGTCCAGTGATGGCATGTAAAATCTTTTATGGAATTCAACTAAGAGCGGTCGTATTTCTCCTCAACAATGATGTCCTGAAAGAGTGATGAATGAATAGATGGATGCATATTAGAATGCCTTGAATCTTGATGACTTGCAACACAAATTAAAATGTGATTCTTTTCGAGTATGGAAAAGAAGTAAATAAATAAAAATAAAATCCTATCTACGTTTTTTTGTATTCTCGATTAATCTTTCCTTCATTTGTATTTTAAGGTTTTTGTTTTCTCCTGTAGGTTACAATGCTTGCACTTACCCTGGGGGAAGTAAATGAAGAGGAAGAGGAATTTTGAAGTAGATAAATAACCAAAAGAATTGCACTTGCTGAAGTTGTAAATGAAGGAATGGTATGGCCAAAGTGATCTAAAATGTAAAGGTTTTTGGTGGTTAGTAGTAATTCTACTGCGACTGATAATTTATAATAAATAAAGAACCAATGAAGTTCACCAATTGCTTAATGTCGTAGGTTATAATTCATTTCTTTCGAGTTTAATGATTTCTTCGTTGGTTCCATGACTTTCAATGTACCATCAGTCATACCTCTACCCGGACCCACCTGAACTTCAGGCCAGCCTCTTTATATCTTTTCAATGCATCCCATGTGGGTCCCGCCATCTGTAGCCTAGCCCAATCGAGTTCCAGCCGTCGAGGGTGCTGACCAACAATATCATATACCTCAACTATTATGCTGCATTGTCACCCCTACAAGCACTACGTTTTGTCGTTCTAATCATTTGCATGCAATATGAAAAGCATCTTTGATTATAATGTCAAAAGTTGTTTTTTTTACTTTATTTAATTTTTTATTGATTAAAACATAGTCATGGATAACATTGGTATACAGCTGCTAATGAGGCTATTATTAATAAGATTATTCAATATCACACAATCTAGTAGAGAAAATGAGTCGAAGATGTCTTGTGACATTCTAAATTTGCAAGAGAAATTGCGTATCAATTATGAATTGCTTAAAATCATTTGTGCCCAACTCGAGCAACTCACTTAGGGTGTGTTTGAACCAAATTATTTTGGAATAGTAGATTGATAGATAATGTGTGGTTGAAAAAGAAGGAAAAGTTATTGATGTGGTGGAAAATATTATTTTATTGAAGAATGTATGGTTGAAAATGAGTAGAATAATGAAAATGAAAATTTAGCCCTGTTTGATGCACATTTTTGCTTCAAGAATGTATTTTTAAGTTGATGTGATGGAGAATATGTGGTTGAAAAATAAGAAAAAATTAATATGAGTAGAATGAGTAGAAAAATGAAAATGAAAAAAATAATGTAGCTCAAACATGAGCTTAATATGTAGTAAACGAGAGTTTAATATTGACTCGAAAGTCGCCATAAAACTGAATTCGAATGTATCTTCAAGTTTATCACAAGTTCTACTTTTTTCATTATTGTAGTTTTATACTTTAATTATTCGAAGTTGATAAAAAAAAAAACTGGAAAATGAACAGCCAGTAACGTCAGTTGTTAAGAAAATTAAATTTATATCAACAATCCATTGTCGTCCAGCGGTTAGGATATCTGGCTTTCACCCAGGAGACCCGGGTTCGATTCCCGGCAATGGAACTTTTTAAATTTTTTTTTAAAAAACTGAATTTTTCTTTTAATTTGCAATTAATTAATGCCCATTCTCCAATAATTGCCCTAAAATTAAATTATTGTTTTATTTTCAACGAGTTTGATCTGCTTTCGTACGAAATCATTTCCATGTCAATGAGAAGAAGGTTTTTAATTAATTTAAAATTATATTATTAGTGCATTTATTGGCATTTGACCTTTCTCCAATCAAAGAGTCCTTATTGCTTATCCCTTAACTAAATTCCATTCCCGGTCTCTTATCATCTTACTCTTCTCTCTTCCTCTATTTCAGTGACATAATTAAAAATAATTATTTAACAAATTTATTAAAAAACATTTACTTTTATTTTTTTATAATTATTTAAAAAAATTAATTCGGGATTGTTGATCGTGCTCGATTCATTATTTTTTAGTACACTTTAATTTGTATCGAGTAAGACGAACTGAGCAAGGCGTGTCGACAACAAAGTAATTGCACCTTTTTTCATGTGCCAAATTTTAATAAAGAAAAATCTCATATAAGAAAGAGTATTTCAAAAGTATATAAATATGAAAATAAAAATACATACACAACGGTAAATATAAAGTTGTGGCTAAATTTCTCTAGTAGTATCCAACCTTTTATAAGTATGACGATCAAGTCCTCAACTTTTCATTTGTGCATACATATTTTCAATCTTTTAGCGTCATGCACACACTTTTATCTATACGTTGTTTCATCTGTGATCATTCTAATAAACAAGAAAAAACATTCAATAGTGGTGTAATTAATAAATATTTCGCGGCGTAGATATATATAAAAAAAAAAATCTTTATTGGACAATTTCACCCCTTCAGCGACACATCACATGCGTATTACCTAAAAATTCAAACATTTACATAATCATTTTATTATCATTCTAATAAATAATAAAAACATTCAATAACTAACGATAGCATGGATTTGAAGAAAATCTTTATCGGACAATTTCCATCCTTTTAGTCGGAAATCACATAGATAAGCACCTTTCATCAAGAGAGCGTACTATGTTAAAAGGTATGGGACATGGATATCACAAATGAAAGGTTGGGTACATAAATCACATATTTATGAAAATTTTGTACGATTTTACCTAAAGTTGTCAACAATTGGATATGGGTCCCACATCAACGGCATCCCACTCCACCTACTATTAGAGGGAAGGCAATGGCAGCAAATTGTGGGCCCGGCGGCTCTGTCTCTCTCTCTCTCTCTCTCTCTAGACTCTCAACAGAGTCCACCTTGCGTCTACCCCAATTCCAAGTCACCAATTTGCGCCCACCCACACCAAAACGCATCCGTCCCGTTCTCCCCACATATACTCTATACGCCCGTTTAATCCCTTATTTTGTTTTTTGTTGAATTCGAAAACCTAAGTTGTACATGAATTAATCGTGAATTGTGGTTTTTGGGTCTTTCGTCATTAAAATTAGGGCTCAAATGAAGCTGAAAGGATAAGGTTTAATGGAAAACAAGATGTCAGTTGCAGAGTTGAAAGAGCGGCACATGGCCGCTACTGAGACCGTCAATGCCCTCAGAGATAAATTGAAACAGAAGCGTCTGCTCCTTCTCGACACCGATGGTAATTATGTCAAAAAATTTATCGTAATTATAGCTGTTATGATTTGATTTGAATTGGAGTGTGCTCAGATCTGTCAATGTCGGTGCTGGTTAATTCAATTATTTTTTGAATTGTTCAGTTGCAGGATATGCTAGGTCGCAAGGGAAGACTCCGGTGACTTTTGGCGCGACCGATCTGGTTTGCTGTCGGACCTTACAGGGTCACACAGGAAAGGTAGCCCTATACTTTCTCAATGTCAAAATCATCAAAACATTTTTTTTTTGCCTGATCTATGTATGGTTTATTTAGGTATCTGTTTTTCTATTTCTATTTATTTATTTTGTAATATTGCCTATTTTTTTATAGCAGAAGCAATGAAATTGACTGAAGAATTTTGCTTCCCTCTAGAATTAGAACCAAGGTTAGAAAACAAAGAGTCTGCAGACGTTTAACTATTTCTAGAATAAACAGCTTATTAATTACCGAACTTAATTGCATCTTTTTTTTTTTTTTATTGAAATCAAATTCATTCAGCTGACCAGATCTCCGAAAGTGTTCTCGTTTGACTTTGTTAGGAATTGAACGTGACAGCTAGAATGCAGCTAAAGTAAAATTCAAGAAAAATTGGAGATAAAGGAACACAAGGATTTTACATGAAAACTCCCAATTTAGTTTGGGATAAAAACTATGAGCAAGTATAGAATGATTCTATTATAGTAGGAGAATTATAACATCTATATAAATACAAGGAGATAACTTTGGCAATTCTCTCTTGTAATAGGAGAAACTAAGTAGAAATCAATACTCTCATTAATTTTTAACTGCCTGTCTACTATTTTCTCTCTATTGTGTGTATTGCTCAAAAAACACTGAGAATGGGATACACTCGTACAATTCTTCCTCTATTATAGCCATGGGCGGATCCAGCACCTGGCCAGCCCCCGTGGCTGCCCGGGCTGGATCCGCTGGAAGTAAATTTTTTTTGTTGATAATAGATATCTATTTTAGATATATAATTGGTCATTCAATTTATATTCAAACTTCTCATGTATCTTG
>CAIGRH010072084.1:0-17728 GCA_903798295.1 Fraxinus nigra
AATATAAAAACCTGATTTTTGAAATGTTTAATTTGTGAGCTGATTTGTGAAAATGATATTTTAAATACCTGGCTAGCCGTAATTTCCTCTTAAAAATGGCCATCCTGATTTGGGCTCAAGCCCAAACTGCTCAAAGATTGTTTCGTTTGAGTTTACTCCAATTTCAAGTCGGATTGATAATAAATGAAGATACTTTAACCTTAACCCCCGCCCCCAAAAAGTACCGATACCATCCTTTCCCAACATTGTTGTCATTCCTACAAATTAAGTAATTTATCTTTGATTAAACCCCTGGTTGGTAGCCATTATTTTAAAAATAATATTTAAAGTAGTGAATTTTTGAAGAATGTGAGATTAACAGTAAAAGAAAAAAAATTAAATTTATGTATAAAATATTTTATTATGTAAATATGTGATTGAAAACGAGTGAGAAAATAAAGAATTATTTTAAAGGGTGACAAACATGAACTAAGTTTAGCTATTTTATTTAAAGTAAACATGTAAAATAGAAATCATGTTTGGATAAGTTGAACAGATAATTATATTTGGGAATCTTAGTTATCATGGAGATATTACATAATGCCATATTTATGTTTATAATTTTATTAAAAGAAAATTGAACATAGATCTACTAAATTGCAAACACGTTTGTCACCTATATTTCACCTCATAATTTCTAGCAACAAGCACATTTAAGGATCTGAAGCAAACATATTCACCTCTCACGTATAATATCAAACAAAGTAATATACGAATCTCCCAAAAAAATAAAAAAAAGAACTGAAATCCATTGCGGAATTTGAATTATTAACAGGTAGAAAAACAAGTCATTTGAATCCCCACAAGTATCTGGAAAATTAGCACTTCAAACTAAGTTACGATGGCCTACTCATGATAGACTTGACCAAGTCTAAAATACGAAAATAATCGTAGAAGAGCGACGACTCTTTACCTTCAAGGCCATCCCTGCTTACCCTGTTGCTCCCTGCGAGATTGTTGCACGGACTTCCACCAATGATGAGATCAAAACCACCAACGTAACTTATGATTTCCTCGAGTCTGTCTCCGTCCAATGCCTGGATATCATCAAAGTCGATTAAATTTCCAGACTGATTTGTCTGCTCCCACCAACTCCTGACTATATCTCTATTCACTTTGGACTTCTCGACTGAAACTACATTTTTCAGTTTAATTCCTAGTCGATGAAGTGCAACTTCTGCACCGCCAATTCCAGAAAAAAGTGATAACATGTTTATTCCACTTGGGAACATGTCCTTTAGGACGGAGAGATGGTATGCCACGGTATCAACCTACATGGAACATCGAAAGCAATATGTCAAGATCACTTTCAGCATCGATAAACTTTACTAGACAAGTAATTCATATAAAAAGTAAAAAGTTCATTGGATAAAAGGTGATAAGAGAGAATTGCACCGGAAAAGTAAATGCTTACCTGAAAGGAGTTACCAAGGGATTTATATCTGTCGGTCCTACTTATCCCACCGCCCCTTGTATGGTTCTTTGGGAACCCCAGTAACATTTCCACTTCATCAGGCTCTAGGGGGGCAACCTTGTTCCTCCCTACCCAAACCAAATTCCATTTGCGGCATTCATCAAGAATAAACTTTTGTACAGAGGTGGGCGGATCACCATCAAATCTCTCAAGAGCATTGCGAATTCTCTCAGTTAGCTTTGCACTTCCAATGGCAGTTTGTATGCAGTTCAGTTTTTCTCGACTATCCCATTGCGGCCACCACTTTTTCGACAAGGGAAAAGCTTGTTGAACGGTGAGTGGGGGAAGAGGAACAAGAGGGAATCTGTTTTGAACTGGCAAATTATGAACATAGCCTCTTTTTCTCGCCGTAGCACAAAAATATTTTGAATCAACAAACTCTGGCTCAATGTCATTTAAAAACCTAGAAATAGTGTCCCAGACTCCCTTTGGAGCTAGAGCCACATTTTCGTAATAGAAGAAAGGAGGACCAATTGCTGAATCAGGAAGAGATCGATTAATATTCTCTGGCTGCATCGATGGTACACCAAATCCTATCATTGGGTTAGGCAAGCGTATCGTCTCTGACTCGGGATCATTTTTCTTTTTACAAATCTCAAAGAACTTCCTCTTCTTGATCTTGCTAACTCCATTATATCTTGGCTGGGAAGGCATGCGATAAGACATGTTAGTTACATCGTTAACTATAATAGTTACTAAATGCTGAAGCAGTAAATCCGAAAAAAAAAAAAATAAAAAAAATTGGCAGAGCTCTCTCCAACTTTGTATAATAAATGAGAAAATAACCTTGAGGTCATCATCCGGTAGATAAATGTCTGCTTCCCTTGATAATTGAGCAGCACAAATAAAATCAGTCAACTCGGCAATTGAGGCTCCTGGACCTGAAAAATGAGAAAGATTACATAAATTAGCATGAAATGAGAAAATCAAGCAGTGGTTAGCATCCCAAGATACAAAAGTTTTGATATCTAGATCCAGCAAGCAAAACCTGATGTAAAAAGGCCCCACCAGTCTACACAGACTTGACACCTTCATTGTTTTACCAGCATATGGAGGTCCTAGTTACCCAGAGTGTAGAAGGTTGCAGTTACAAAACAAAGACAGATAAATTCTCTCTTAATAATTCAAGCAGGCATCATGCTATCCCTTGTATGTGAGAGTGAGTGCGCATGTGCAAGTGCCTGCAGTTATTATGCATGATATACCCGTATCTTCATGGACGACTGGGTACCAGTAAAAAGAAAAAAAAAACCTTCTTTTAACACCACAGAACTAAATGCCTAGTACGCCATCAGATCATATATGAGGTGTCTATCTAAAACTGTCGACATTTTTTTTAAGATAAAATTTGTAAATCATGAAAGTTGCAGATCAATTCCACATTAATAACTGAAGTAACCAAAAGTATTAAAGACGAGCAATAGGAAAGGAGTCAACTGTTCGTGTAGCAGAAATCACCTACTACAACCAGTAATGTGAATTACAGAGGGAAATACATCAACGGGAAGATATGAAATCCAATAATAGCTGTTTAAAAATCAACATCAACCCAATAATATCTTCTAAAAAACTCAGAAAGGAAATAGCTGAAACCGGGAAATGCACACATTTTGGGGGAAAGAGAACTGTGAAGATAAATATGATCGAAGCTTCTCAAACGAATGGAAGTTTAATTGATCAATCCCACCCATAGAGACAACATAACCAACCCCAACAAAATAGACAACTACATAGGAAAAAGGCTGATATGAGAGGCTCAACAAATACTCCCACCATCCTATATTCATGGTACAACTTTCATTTTTAACTAGCCTCACAGTATCATCACCTTTCCCTAAATTTCGTCCTCATTCTTCCAAACCATATATTCAAATAGCCATTTTAGACATGCAATGCTTGTTTCAATATAAATGGACAACAAACAAAACACTTATGACATGTACAAACAAAATAATTAAATAGAGAACCTCATTACAAAGTAATAAAAAAACTTATTGCATAAAATAGACAACGAAACATTTTGTCCCCAAAATATTGTCAAAACTTGTACTGAAGCCAAGTGTGAAAATGAGTGGGAGGGGCGGAACAAACAGTCAATAATCAGTAACATTTCATGTACGCACCACATCGTTCCATTGCTATTGAAGACTCTTCCACAGTATATCCCATATTAGCTAAAGACAGCAACATTTTCTCCTTCTCGGACAAAGATCCTGTACTTTCCAAGGACAGCAATTTTTTGTGCTCCTCAGATAGAGAAGTATTGTCCTGAAAGGGGGTCTTTGCATTAAAATACTGCTATTTAAACAAAAAAGTAGAAAAATGCTTTAAAAAGACATGATATGCTAGTTTAAATTGCTAAAAAATCCATGATCATTATAGAACTTCCATTAACGAACATTTTGGTTAATACATAGACATGAAAAGAAATGGACTGTGAGCAGGATTTTAATAACAGATTTCAATGAGCGAAAAGATGCATCAATCTAAATGAAAATCATAGATTTAAGTATTTTATAATTTGGCATTCTTATGGATATAAGTAACAGACGATGTTCATATTCAAAAATGAGAAACAAAATGGTGAAAGTATTTTCTTCATAGAAAGTTATGGGCATGTTTGATGTAATTTTTTGAGAATTAATTTTGTAAAAAGTGATATTTTTTGGAGAATGTATGGTTAAAAATTATGGAAAGTATGGATCCATGTGCAAAATTGTTTTATTGAAAGAATGTGGAGTTAAAAATGAGTTTCAAAAAATCAGTAACAATAAGGGGCTATAAATGTAGCAGCCACAATCCCATATCACATGGTAAAGGAAAAATAGGACTCATTTATAAGTGAAAGGACAATTATCAATTGGCATAAGGCCTTCTGGGCAAAGCCTAATAACAAAACCATGTGGACTAGGACCAAAGTGGGGACAATATCATACCAAGTGAACTCAGATGTTACAAATGGTACCAAAGCCTACGCCCAATCTGAAGTGTGGCCAGCGAGGACATTGAGCCCCCTAATGTGGGGTAAATGTAGTGGCCACAACCCCACATCGCTTGGAGGAGGAAAAAAATAGAATTTATTTATAAGTGAAGGACACCTTCCGATTGGTACGAGGCCTTTCAACGAAAGTTCAAGAACGAAACCGTGTGGCCTAGGCCCAAAGCTGACAATATCATGCCAAGTGGACTGCGATGTTATAATAACTGCTTGCAACCAATTACTTTAAAAAATGTTGAGCGATAATGAATGCACTGAGCTTGACTCTGCTCAAAAATGTTAGAAATAGTATATTATACTTGTGAAGCTGAAGATGTCAAAGAAAATGATAAGTGAGTGTATTAGTCAAGCATCACATACCTCTGTTTCATTTTCAGACCAACCATCCAAATCAGAGAGATCATCAGGAAGGTTCTCATCATAGTCTGAAGAGATCGGATCAGAATTGACACACAACTGTTTTGGAGGAGAATCTTCAAGAGTCTACAATACAACATGGATTATAAACCTACAGAGACTATTCATGAGAGAAATTGAGAAAGTTCACAAGACTGGTGACATTGGACGATTTGATTATGCACTTTCAGCAGACATTACTCACTGAATATGTCAGCAGGGTGTTCAATATTGAGTCTGTATCTCCTTCTCCTGCATAGCAATCATATAAATCAGACACTAATCATATACCATAGAAACAGTTTTAAATAGAGATAACACCGTAAGTACCATTTTCCTCTATTGCCTTCAAAACCAGTTTTTCCAGGAACCCCATCCCAACAAAATGGTTGACCAACTTGGAATTAGGAACGCCTGCTGATGAGCTTGCCTGCACACAGAGAGAAGTTACTTAACATGTCAGAATATGCAAAAAATCTGCAATGATGTTGAAATGATCAATTTATTGCACTAGTTGGAATTAGAAGCTTCAAGCAGCTGGTGTATCAGGAAAAATAATTAGCATTTCAATGCACAATCAATGTTACTATTCAATATATTACAGCAATCATTTTACTAAAAATATTGACGGAAGGCTGTAAGTAACAGAACTGAGAAGAAAATATCTGTCATATTAGTGCTAAAGAGCATAACTTAAGGAATGTTTAGTAGAAGAGGAGTAGAGGGATGGAAAGTCCAGCATTAAATTTCTCATCCTTATTTCACCATATGGTGAACAGGAATAAGATGAGAAAATACTTTCGAGCACTTGATTGCATAATTATATAGTAAAAGACTTTCATTATGTAAGAAATTCCCTATTCACCTCGCATCCCATCTTTTCAATTTTCTCCCAAACAGGGGAAAGTAATTTCCCTTCTAATTTCCACTTCCTCTTGTTTGCGTCATAATAAAGGCAGCCTCAAGAAGATTGGCAAGAATCAGAGGCAAAAAAAGGACCAGAGAGACTTTTCTCTTTCTTCAATAGTTTCCATGAGATCAAGCTGTCAAACATTATTAGAACAAAAGGAAGACGAATTATCTTTAAATATTTATGCGAGGTGAACGCTTTGTTCAAATAGGGACCATAAAGCATTCGAAGAGTCTCCTACAACAGACTTCGTGTACATGTATTGCATTCAAGGTCAAAAATTGGGGTTTGTCCCAATGTTCGAGAAACATTATCTGGAGATAATGCCCTTGTTGATATTCATTAATTCCTAGTTTATCCTTCAATTAACAAATTAATTTTGGTTTATTGCCCTCTCAAATACATATGATACGCTGGTGTATTATATTTTTCCTATTCTCTTTTTGTTTGTGTCCTCTTACGAAAACTACATTTTAAGCTTTTGACCCTTCGGGGTCATACTTCAAATGGACATGCAAACCTCATCTCTTTAGTTAGAACTTAATCTTCATTTCAAATGGCAAGGTGGTTAGTAGTTCACTTAAAACCTCCCCCCTTTTCCTGTGTGCAGCCCAAATGTAAACAGTAAAATCCACTAAAAAAGAAACAACTATCTGCCAGGAGACAATGTAACACAATAATCAAGTAGCTCGAGTCAAATTATCAGATAGTAAAATGATAAAGACATACGATTGTTTTTATGACAGTGAAAAGGTGCAATACAGTAGCAAAACAGCGATCTCATTATTGTGAGATTTTGATGGAACAGTCACAGATGACTGAACAAAACACACTATGCCCCTGTTTGAGCTCCATTTGGGGGAAAATGTGTTTTGAAATAGTGATATTTTGGAAAGTGTATGGTTAAAAAATAAGGACGAATTTTGGGTTTACAAGTAATATTATGTTACAAGAGAATACGTGGTTGAGAACGAGTTTTTGAAAAATGGAGCCCAAACAGGAGCTATATTTTGAGCAAGGTCCTGACCATCAGATAGTTTCATAATTATGAAAGATGGTTGGATGACAAAATTGAGCAATGATAGAGTTAACAAACATTTTGTCCCAACGATAACAATTGATATACGTGGCGAAGCATTTAATAGCATCTATACAAGCCATAGCTCTTACCTCTCCATAACCAGCAAAAGCTTCTGTACCACGGGTTGTTAAAGTCGATGAAGAAGAAAAGGTTGTATCTCCTTGAATTTCTAGCTCGTCATCAGTATTCCAATCAATGCTGTCGCTATCCTCTCCAGACGCACTTTTGTCCTGCAAGCATACATTGTTCACGAAGAACAGGATAGATAATATTTTAACATTGCTAAAACTCATAGCAAAAAGCTATCAATATCCCTTGTAATGTGACGGGATGATACCAGTATCACATCTGCGAGTTATTAAAAATCGCAAACAAAGTGAAAAAAATTAAAAATAAAAAACAGACCGAGAATACATACAAGAGAATGAACTACCATATTTTTTGAAGTTTGACAAAGCAAAATATTCCTAACCTGTACAACAAAAAATTTCACTCGGGTCAGAATCCAATTAATGTAATCAATAACAAAGAAAATAAAATCAAAATGTGGTTTCTTTATATTTAAAATGATCGCCAATTAATAGTAAAGATTTAGAAAATACCCATATATCAAGGAAGTTCGATTTAATTCTTTGAACTCACCAAATTTTCAACAATCCTAGGAACCAAACCCTAAATAAACTCGTTTCCCTAGATTTCACACTAAAGAGTATAAATGAAAATGCAGGTGTCAAATCAAAATGCATTTCTCTCTTTCCCTCGTGTGTTACGCCTTCTAATTAAGATTTTAGAACAAATTTAAGAACTGAATAATTCTAAAGGAACAAAAATAAATTCCAATAATACTTACAAATTTATCTCCAAAGCTAGAATTCGCTATGAACCTGAGCTATCTTCGAACAAAATTGATACATCGCCTCGTTCATGTAAAACTGAAACAAAACCCAATATTCAATACAGAAAATTAAGAAAAACAATTATTAATTCAAGAAATCAAACAATTGAAACACAATAATTCAAAGAAATGGAAACACGAAATTTAGTGAACATATACCTGCATAGAAATAAAGGTGTGTTCGATTACGAGGATGCAACTTGCACGGAAATTGTCAATTAAATGTGTATGCTTGACTTAATTTTTAACCTGTTGTAATTTTCTATCTTTTGGTGTTTGACATTATTTTTCATGGAAAGTCATTTTTCCCAATTTTTGTTGTTTGAAAGCCATTATTTGCCATAGAAATTGTCGCTTTTTCCAGGGAACTTGTCAATTTTCTCCAAAACCTTTCTTGACAAGAATTCGAAATTGACATAACAAATTATATCACCAATTACCATGAAATCACAGAATATATAACCAATTAACATGTACAATTCTCGTAAAGAAAATAACTCCTATCCACTCCAAGAATCACAGATTTGCAAAGCACATCGCACCACTTCGCAAAAAGTGATAAACCAATTACCGACCAACAAGAAATTGGGTCCAAGAACTGATTGCAATTCAAAGCCGGTTTCCCACGTTTCACCCCCGAGCTCTCTTTGATGTACTTGATAATGCAATCGGTAAAAAAAGGGTTGCTGCATTTGTTCTTGTTCTTGAATTTTCTATCGGGTAATATCATCGGCTCGATGTAGATTTCGCACTTGAAGGCTTGATTATCATCTCCTAGGATTTCTTGATTTTGATTTTCTTGTCGATCTAGGGATTGCTGAGTTTGGTTTGTACTGTGTGGGAGTGTCAGCAAAGTGTTTCCCATATTTTCCTGCGAGCTGAACTTGTAGGCATACGAAGAGGGAAAAGTTCGCATATAAATTGAGTTCTTCTCCTCAATTCTCAAACATCTACCTTTTTCTTTTATTTTTTATTTTGTATAAATGAATTAAAGATAATAAATGCAATTGGCCAGGATGGAATTCTTATCAAAGTATGGAAGTGCTTGTGCAGAGTAGGTATTATATTATTGATAAGGCGGGTAAAAACTGTAGGTGTGCTAAGGGCCAAAGGCATGAACCACCCACTCCACAGCAATGTGATACCAGAACAAATAGACAACATGCAACACAAAAATTATGGATATAAAATTGAGTGGAACTAGGAAGAAATGCACTAGCAAAAATATATACAGATTCATTGCACATTCTTTTAAGAAACAAAATTGAGGAGTGAACCCTCAAGTTTCTATTTCTTCACATCAATGCCATTTGAAACGAAATCATTACAACATGCATCCCAAAACTAGAGAAAATATGCTGCAGACTCAAATGCAGTTTTAGAAGTTGGAATTTAAAAATGCACCACAATCTCCAAATTAACAACTGTTTAAAGAAAAGATTAACCTATTACTATCTGTAAAAGATTCCTTAACCGATACAAGCACCGTATCCTAGAATAACTTCTGTCAGGCAAATATTATAATTCACCTGTTAATAGCCCAGATTGTCTTCATTCAAAAACAGTAATTTATTGCAGGGAGAAAACACAGTATGTATTAAGATAAAGGAAGAAAATAGAATACGCCACAATATTCAGTGAGAATTACTAACCTCGCTTCAACTACAGCACCAAGAACTTGAACCCCACGGACAAAAATATCAACTGGGCGAGCCCCAATATCACATCCACCGGGTAACCAACCACAGCCTCACCAAACCTAAATTCCAAATGCTAATCTAAATCAAATATCAAATTTCACTCAGCTCAGACCAAATAGATGGTAAAGGATACAAGAAAACACCTTACATAACACAAATTTTCAACAAATCCACTCAATATCGGCCCAAAAAAATGTATACACGGGATATAAAATAAAACCTAGATCTCGAAATTGATTGAATGGATGAACAAACGATTAAAATCTAAATTTAACCAGTTGCTGTCACTTCTAAAAGAGCAAGATTCCAAACCAAAAATTGAATCTAAATCAACCCATTTCTTCAAATTTAAATTCCATACAGATGCAACTGAATATTAAAACACATACTGACGAAAAGGAAAGGGGTAACGTAAAATTTGAAATTGAGACTTATACTTGTTGATCTGAGCTACGGCGAGAAAGGAACTTCTTCCCGATTTTTTTTCGGTGGGTTTATGAGAGAGAGAAAGAGGGATGAGACCGTGAGTGGGGTAAATGAGAGAAGATAGTAGAAATAATAAGAGAAATTTTTAAAGATTCTCCTCCCTGCTGAGAAAAATAGTCCAGAACTCCAAGCACTAAGCAGAAGGGGCTTTTTGGTGTGTGGTGTAGAAATCCGTGCAGATCGTAAAATCAATTCGAACCTACGCGCCCAGGGCGTAAATTAATTTAATATTTTCACATTTTACTTTTTAAGAAATTCCAAAACGGTCTTTAATATATTTTCTTGCCCACTTAGTCACTTGATTGGAAAAAAACTAACGTAAAAATCTCTCTGTCGTCGTTAAGTGTCATTTGTAAACCGACTATAGAATTTTCTTATAAACTTTAGGGATTATTGGTGAAATTAGCTCTATTTTATATTTTATTTGAAAATAGAGCAAGTAGAATGGATTTTGTACTCTCGAGTTTGAACGGGTCAAAAAGTTGAAAGCAAGTATAATGAATTACATACTCTCAAGTTTGGGCACGCTAAAACATGTGAAATGAATTCTATACTTTCTACTCTCAAGTAAAGACAAACCATCTTTAATAGAATTAAAGGGCCCTTCGAGGTTGGTCGAGTTGATGGAGAAGGTAAACGCGGAGATCGAAAGTTGAGAGTTCAAATCTCCTGCCAACATTTTCTCGGTTAAGTCCATCGCACCGAACTTGCCTAGTACGATTCATCTCTCGAGTGTTGTTTGCGGGCTACTGCACATGAAGTAAGGTTTACCCAGTTTGTACCTACGAGTAGTGGTTGCGGATTCCTAGAAAAATGGAATATCATTAAAGGTGAATTAGACTGTATTGTAGTATTAATATCATTAGAAAAATGTATAAATATTGAAATACATAAAATTTGTAACATTTTTCTTTCTTTCTTTGAATATGTTAATATAATTTACCTTTCTTTTACTCTAAGGTGAAAAATATATACATATTTCTTAAAGTAATTCTTGTGCTAGTAATTTTTCTCTTTATGTACGAACATATTTAGATAACTTAATTATTTCCTACTTTTAAGTGAAAAATAGGTTTTTAGAACTCTATGTTACCATAAAAAATAACTCATTTACATTAACTTTATTTAATATAAACTTTTTTAAAAAAAAAAAAACTTACTTTTCACTTAAAAATGAAATTTACAATTCAAAAATAACTCTTTTAACTTATTGTCAAAATGGGAAACTTTTTTTTTTTTTAGTTTTGGTTAATAAAAAATACTTATTGTAAATTTTACTTATTTATTTCTGTGTACAATCTTATCAATCACACATTTTTTTTTTCAATAAAAAAAGTTGCATGTAAATCCAAAATTTTTTACTTATTTTTTAAACACATATTCTCAAAAAAATTACAATTTTTCTTATTATAACGTAAAATAATGGGGCCCATATGAAATATGGCGACGACACATGTCATAGAAGGAGATAACGTGTGGAGCCGAAATGACAAGCATGTATTTGAGTAAGACGAGACACTTAGCATGTCAAGGATAAGAAGGATTAAAATACTTCAGTTTTTTTAAGGTAGGGTAAGTAATTTTGACATTACTTACACCAAACATCGAATAAAATTAAATTAATTTTTATTTAATCTAATAAAAAGGACCATACATACACTCTTATGTGTACTTCGTACATACTTAAATTTTAAAGTCGGTAATAAGAAAATTTAAAAATTATTTATTACCCTCCTAAAGAGGTTAGAGCCCAAAATTTTATGACTTAAAATAGTTTTTAGAAATTTTCCAAAGGTTGAGATGAAGATCCTTTAACTTCACGTGTCTTAAATCAAATTTTGCATGCAACACAAACTAGTTATGCTACTGCATCAAGTTTGGACAGGTCATCTCGAATGTCATAATTTAGGGTAATCGTTAAAATGTACTATACTTTATGCGACTTAGCTAACCAAAACCTACATAACTCTCGAGATAATATGTTGTGAATGCTATATTTCTACGAGGATTCAACTATCGTCCTACCTTCAAGCTTCAACCATTAAAGAAACGATAGACTCCAAGCCACTATGTGAAAAGTATGGATGGCTTCTAAAAAGATGAAGAGCAAGTATAATGAATTTCATACTCTCGAGTCTAGACAAGTCATCTTTTATATTACAATAAAGTCATATTTTAATATATAATAAATATTACGTATTTAATGACATGTGTTATTCAGGACAATTATTGTCCTCTTTTCAAGGCATCAACCATGAAAAGAATCAATGGTACACAGTGATGGACAGCACCCACTTGCCATTATGATGTTGATGGCTCCTAAAAAGTTAAGGGTGTGTTTGAGACACATTATTTTGAAAAAGAATGTATTTTAAAATAATAAATTGATGGAGAATGTGTGGTTGAAAAAAAATGAAACAATATTGATCTGATGAAAAATATTATTTTATTGAAAAATATGTAGTTGAAAATGAATAGAAAAATATAAATATAAATTTTAATGTGGCTCAAACAGGAACTAAAAGCAAGTAATATAATTCCATACTCTCGAGTCTAGACAAGTCATCCTAAATATTACATATTAAAATTTGGCTTTCATAATGCATTCTCAAGTAAAAATATTTATTCGCCAATTTGATTTAACGTCACTTGATTAAAGTTAAAACTTCTAAAGTCCGGACTTAAAAGAATTATTGATTCCTAATATGAAAATGAATATATTTGGCAAACAATAATTACATATTTAATGCAATTTTTTGTTTGCTTTTTTGGTTTGTACAAATAAATTGCCATGACGAGATGGAAAAAATTTCGAAACACTTTTGACGCACCATGAGTGGAATTTGGGGCTAAAGGTGATGGAACTACCGATGATTCTAAGGTAGCCACTCACAACTTTGTAATTTAAGATCAAATGATCGAGAGACAGTAACTTACGGGCATTTATTAACTTTCTAATAAATTTTTAAGATTGCCACAAACAAACTCAAGTAAACTTGAATTAGTCATTTGTTCATACAGTCGAAAAAAGCATATAAAGAATATTCATATTGTGTAATATTCTGGCATTTTAGAAACACGGGAAGCAGCATGCAACGTGACTTCCAGGGATGGACCCGATCGAACGGCCAACGACTTGCCATTTTTGTTGGAGATGAAATCCAAAAGACCCTTATTAGCGTGTAGTAGAATGGCCCAATAATAGGCTAGAAATCCCATAAAGGGATTGAACCGTAGGAGCTGATGACAAGATAGACCATTCAAATAGGGAGGAAGGGGCATGCGCTATAACTTGGACAATTGCACGAAAAGGGTAAAGCCCAACTCAACTCAGTTGAGAACCAGTTTATCAACATCACGACTTTCCTAACCCAACAGCTGTGCCTTCCTCCTCCTGCGTGAATCGATTCGGGAACCCGGTCTTCTCTTCATGTCTCATCTCCATGGCCTGCCAATGTTATTAAGTGCATTAGTCAATTCATAGTTAAAAGTTAATCTTCAGCTATTAAGATTTCTAATGACAATATTACATCCATGATCAGAAGATAATTGACAGAAATAAAGATCATGACATACAAGTGCAAGCAACACTTAATTACCTGTAAATCTTCACGGATACTGTCAAGGACTTCATCTCTCATTCTATCAAAGAATAAAATCCCCGGGTTTTTTAATTCAGTAATTAATCTACAATACGTAAGTAGGGTGTAGGAAAGAAGGTATTATTGAAATGTAAGACATAAATTTCCTGATCCACATTGACAATAAGGACCATTTTGTCAAAAATCGCGGAATCAACCAAATGTGCATTGTAATTAAGTCTGGTGTAAGACATTGTATGCAAAATCTTCTCGATAAAAATCCAATTTGAAGCTAAATCCACGTCAAAAATTGTTTAGAGAGAATAAGCACAACCAAACATCAACAGGTGTAAGACATTGTATCAGTCAGAAAATACAGATATAGACTGTGAATGCTAATGCCATAAACTGCCCTTTAACACCAGAATCCACTTTAAGATGCTACATGGCCCCCCATGCTTACACCATCCATTTCCAACAAAGGAATAACCAAGAAATTTGTACTCTACTTTATGAGGAACCAACACAGAGCTAAAACCAGCTCTCATCCTAAAATCGACAAATCCAGTCTTTCCTTGTTTTCCCTCTTCATTTTTTATTACAATTTTCATATAATGTCACGAGGAAAACTGAACAATTTTCAAGCAGAAATTCCACATATTGAAGGTAAGAGAGCTAAGTAACCTATTTGTACTCCACAAGATTGTGCGAGTTCTACCAGAAACAAGGAATAGTTTAGCAAGCGAAGGCAACATGTGTTGCAAATGGCAATTCCTGCAACTGTGTTCCAGTCCACTTGAAAATCAAAGAACAAGCGGACATATTATCTCATTTAGAATTATGAACATGGATTTTAATCCATATTCAATCTTAAAGTTCTTCTGTTTTGTACCTTAGTATGCATTTATAATTAGTTCGTGGTAGATGAAGGAACGAGTGCATATTTACGAGGAAAACATGGCATATTTCATCCAAATAAAACAAACAACTTGGCAATCATCCCAAAGCAGTCCACAATGCGTTTGAGTTCAAACATGAAGATATATCCAAACGATCAATCAAACACAACGAAAAATAATTAAGGATAGTAATCTAAACCACAATCTATTCATTCTATCAGTTAAGGGGCCGTTCGGTAGGGATTAAATTCAGATTAAAATTGAAAAAATAGCCGTTATTGTTGACTTTTATTAGACGAGTGGGACCCAATAACGGCTATATTTTTAATTTTAATCCCTACCGAACGGGGTCTAAATGTACCTCAACACAGCATATATCCCAGGAAAGGATAAGCAACCCTCATTATAAGGCACCAGATTTCTTGAATACCTATTTACATGTGGATTCACAAGAACTATCTCATCTCCTTCACCGTGTACGCCGACTGGATTAAACACCGTGAGTTGCACATTAATCCCCACTTGGGGTGCCGAGAGCCCAATGCCATCAATTCTGTGGAAATGGAAGCCAATAAGTATTGTTTACATCCTGTAAGTAACATGAATCTTCAATAGAAAAAAAATTAAAATTAAAATAAACGCGTTGCTTTGTTAGTCTAGAACTATATACGAGTTCTATCTATCGGTTTCATAAAAACTGACTCTCATAATTGATTGTTGGACACGTTAATTTTTTAAAAAAAATCACTGCTAATAGAACTTGGAAATAATTATTCTGACTAGACAATTTAAAGTGAAGAGAATTCACCTATACATTACATCAAACATTTCGTCTACTACCTTTTTTAAGCTATCGTCAAATGTTATAATTCGCTTGTTATTCGCTCTCGAAATTGGGTCTGGATATTCCACTATTTTGTGCTACCCCTCAAAATGGAAATCATCAGCTACCAACAAAGAGAAAATTAATAAAAATAAATAAATCCGATTGCCAATCTTGCTTTCACAATTATCATATAAACTAACAAGTAGAACTGTGAATTTATTATGTCCTCACGAGAAGCTACATCATCTTCTTTGACCATGGAAGATAAGTTTCGCCGAGCCTGTGCGGGAACCGCCGGTGCTGGAGGTTTATAGTTGCTGGACTGGATGAGAAAGTAATCGGAGAAGTTGAGGTGAACCGGTAGTGCCGCCGGTAGTTACGGCGGAGAAGCGCGGCTGTGCGGCAGAGAATGGGACGGAGAGCGTGAGAAAGTGTTCAAGAATGGTGCCCAAGTAGCAGCAGACACTATCACCACACGCTAGAGGAAAAGTATCGACGGCACAAACTGTGCCGGTTAGAAAAAAATATTTTGCAATAAATTATTATTTTATTCTATCAGCTTTCTGTTTTTTATTCTTGTCTCAATTAATTAATTTTTTTTTTCATAATCTATTGAATTACTTATATTTTTTTAATTTTTGTAAATGTATATTTTTTTTGTTTTTTAAAAATCATAGGTTCGACCCTAGTTCAGTCTTTTGACCCATGACCCATTCTCTTTTTCGAATCCATGGGCGGATCGATTTTTTAAAATATTGTTTTTAACAACACATAATTCACTACTTTAAAATATATTTTTTCTATAATCTCATTACTAGGACATAAAATGGGAAAATTTCATAAGTAAGAGGTTTAGTTTTATCCATTTCAAATTCAAGAGAGAGTGTTTAAATTTTAAAATTTCTGATTTTTTAAGATTGAAAATCTCAAATCTCAGATGGTCAGATTTTTTTAAATTTTATTTTTAATTGAATTAATTAAACATATATTTTATTAATTAAATATAGTAAGGTCACAATTCCATATAATTTGATCACAAATTCCATATAATTGGTCACAAATCACAATTTTTATATGTCACAAATTATTTTACGGTCACAATTCAAAAAAATTATAGGTCACAATTCAAAAATTCTATGTCGCAATTTGTTCTTTGGTCACAAATCAAAATTTTTATAAGTCACAAATTATTTTATGGTCACAAATCAAAAATTTTATAGGTCACAAGTTATTTTACAGTCACNATATTTTATTAATTAAATATAGTAAGGTCACAATTCCATATAATTTGATCACAAATTCCATATAATTGGTCACAAATCACAATTTTTATATGTCACAAATTATTTTACGGTCACAATTCAAAAAAATTATAGGTCACAATTCAAAAATTCTATGTCGCAATTTGTTCTTTGGTCACAAATCAAAATTTTTATAAGTCACAAATTATTTTATGGTCACAAATCAAAAATTTTATAGGTCACAAGTTATTTTACAGTCACAATTCAAAAATTTTATAAGTCACAATTTGTTTATCGGTCACAAATCACAAATATTATAACTTATAAGTCACAAATTGTCAAATTATCGATCACAAATTAACAATTTTTTAGGTCACGTTTTATTTATTGGTCACATATTATTTATTGGTAATAGATTAACCAATTTAATGGTCACAATCAACCAAATAATTTGTGACCACAACTATCACTTGTGATCACCACCGCACCACTCCCTCTAACACCACTACTGCCACCTTTGTCGCCAAAACCACCACGACCACCTCCCCAACAAAAAAATCAACACATCGTCATGGCGTTCCCCCGTCACAACCAACAAAACCGCACCTACTATTCATCCACAGCCACGGTAACAACCCAACCTTCGTCACCGAAAAATACTAACTTCGCAACATTCACCACACGTACACTCTCTGTGCACGTAGCTCAAACTCACCCCACTCCCTTTGCGAACTATTGAACTTTTGTTGAATCTCTCTCTGGAAAAATCTCTTGATGTCTAGGCATGCACAAGGACGAGGCGGTGGCAATCCAGGTCAACCGTCTCCATCAACTGGACGTGGCGGCTGCGGTCCAGGGCGAGGTCGTGGATCATCACAATCGGGAGTTTACAATGCTTATCCATCTTCTTCTCAGTTGGTGCCTCTGATTCTTATTGTGCTGGTTTCGTCACTGAGCGGTGAAGTTGAGCAAAAGCTCACGTTTCAGCCCTCGACTTCGTCCTTGCAGGGCCGGTTTTGCATAGAGGCCAATGAGGCCATAGCCTCGGGCCAAAAATTGGAGGGAGGGCTCATTTTTGGCCGCCCGTTTTTTTTTAACCTAACTCAACAAAATCAATGAAGACAACGATGATTCACTTCCGTCTGAGCCGCAGCCGGCGTCCTCCAAGATCCAAGTCATACCGTCTCAATGTTTTGTCTCGC